>MQTX01000450.1:97829-110457 GCA_009735665.1 Angiostrongylus cantonensis | reverse complement strand
AAACATATTAGTAAACATTTCGCTAATCTGACCCTCTCTCTTTTTCCTCTTCCTGTCCCTTGTATTTTCCTTTCTGCTACGTTCTAAAATTCTCTAACTTTCACGATTTGTGTCATTGTGTGTAGGGCGTTGAACATCTTACACAAACACCGGGCGTCGGACGAATACCTTTGAGGCAGCTTCCACGCAATAAATTGGTGTGGAGGGAATGGGGTGAGGGGTTCCACGGTAGTTGTGCAGTGCAACAACCGGTCATTTTAGTCAAGCTTTGTGTCGTCTAGAGTATTCCACCAGAGAGTGGGTGACTTCTCCTGGGTGGTCAAGGAGGAATGCACGGACGACTCGAGCCCACAATGGAGCAAGAAATCAATATGATGAACGACTTAGCTCCAGAGCCGAGCAGAAGGAAACGAGCGGCTTAGGGAGCTTTCAAGAGTATCGAGGATGTAGTGAAGAGAACAAAGAACACCTGACTCCGTGTCCACCTTTTCGATTCAACGGTTCTTCATGCCCTAACGTATGCGTCAGAAACCTGGTCACTGCTTAAGCAGGATGAAAGATCACTCAGCGTTGTCAAACCCGCAGTCGAAAGTACGATGCTAGAAGTATCCCGTTTCACACAAATAAGGGATGGGATCCGAAGCTCCGACCTGCGTCAACGATCAGAAATCAAAGATGCCGTTCTATACGCCAAACAGTCGAAGATAAGGTGGGCCGGACACGTAATGCGCATGAATGGTAATCGATGGACAAGAGCTGTTAGTGAATGGATTCCTCGGGATGTCAAACGTACTGCAGGAAGACCACCGACTCGATGGTTAGAGTTCTTCACGAAAAACCTAGATGAAAGATACGATGCTCGACGGGTCCCTAAAGCGAGCAAAACCCACTGGGCTACTCTTGCACGCTACAGGGAAAAATGGAGGATTTACTGGCGGCCGCTCGAGTCACTCGGCCATCAACGGGACTACAAGTGATACAGGACAGGTGATGACTAAGCTTTTTATGACCTCCGCGTTAATCAGTCGAAGAGTACGTTAAAAAATTTCAGGAGTGAATATTGTATTTGAAGTTCCAGTGCAGTAAAGTCCAGTGGAAGAAAAATGCAGTAAATAAAAAAGGTTAAGACAGAGAGAATCAAAGGATAGAAAAACACGAATTGAAGATGAGCGCTTTTCTTTCCTTTACTAACCCCTCGAAAATGTTTTGAGCTTACCAAGTCAATGACTCCGTCTTACTCAATTCTGGAGCAAATTCGTTCACCACATTGAGTTTTCCGGCTAGGGCATTGTTAGATATTTGTCTCGTCGAGCCTTAATGGACCACAAGTAGTTGGCCAACTTCTCATGAAACCGTATTTTTGAGGCTCTACCAATTCACACAGCAATTCCTTCGTAACCACTGTCGAAAACAGATAATACTTCTTCCACCCAATTTTTGCTGAAATCTACTAGAACAATATTACGACCTAAGAAAAAATTGTGTAGCTGCCTGTTTCTTCCAACGGTCTATCGCTTCATCGTGGCTGGATGGTGTTTCTGGGTGTCGAACTGCATTGTAAATCGAGGCAATTCATCCATCTGGCAGAGTCTTTCACAATGAAAGCGAGTCCGACGTTTCTACCAGGAAGCCTAGCTATGAGTAAACCAATATCAAGATCCACCACGGTCCTGGTATCAAAGTCCCATAATGACAAATCTCACTCTGACTCACAAGGGCGGTGACAACCTGTGGTGGTAACGACCTAGGGCAGAACTTGGCAAGGCTGATATCGGGACTCTAGGAAACCACAACAACTAGGTCATCACAACTATAGTAACTATTCCTCAAATAGTTCCTATTTCTATGTCACCTCATGTCTTCTACAATAACTGTTTACATGTAATCGCTATACATCTATCCTCGCATGTTCTGTAAATTGTCTCTCAACTACCGTTTCAAACATTTGCCTCGCAGCTGGGCTAGAAAGAAATGCTGTAACTTCTTTGTATCTCCGCTCTTCTTTGTTCGTTGATTCGGAAGCTGAATAAGCTGCCGCCAGCTGCATATACTTTCAAAGCAATCGGCACATCGGATGCACTTTCTGTGTGAGCCTGTGTATGCCCTTCACAAACTCTTTGTGCAAGAAATTGTAATAGCTGAAAAAGTACACAACCTCTCTTTGAGCACTATCTCTAATCTCCTCTGTAAAACTTTACCCATTACAGACAGAATATGAGGAACACTATTAGTCATCACCAGGAGTGCCGAGTCTTCATTCCGACAGTGCCTGTTCTCCTTTAACACAGAGTCTGTCTCCCAATCGGCCAGTACCTGCCCTCTAATCCACGAGTGGCTGTCCTCCGATCCATCAGTGTCGGTCCTCCAATCTACCAATGCCTAGCTTCCTTCTTTTCCTTCACTCGTGCTCGTCTCAATCGTATATATCCAGTAAATCATCTGTCACCACATATTACATATTATTATTGTTTTTATTGTTATAAACTGTTATAACCCAAACTCGAGGTTGTCCATGGCAGTTACGGCAAAAAAAGTCTCGCGTGACGAATTCATACAAAGTCGAGCATTTCACGCACAGTTGGCGGACAAAAGACAAACCTGTCCAACTCCATAATGCACTGGCCAACCAACACAACAACTCTGAAAAATGGAGACTGCGTTGAGTCCCGTAGAGTTACGGAGGACAGACAGTCCATGTATCCAAGTGTGTCGCCCTTCACTCACATGTCATGCCACTCCAGTCATAGCACGACGTTCTCGACTGAACGATGAAGTGTTTCTTTTTGGGGTGATAGTACCCCATTGAACCCTTGTTTGAGCTTAAGACAATGTTATTGTACAATTGTGAAATTCCTTGAAAAAAAAGGGGCAGTATTTGTTTTAGCAAGTGGTCAAGCAATGAAAATGCGCTTTATGCAAAATTTTCCTTTTTATTTCCATCTGTTCCACTTGTCGTCTTCTTGAAGTTTTTGCTACTTGGCTTTCGATACCATTTCGTAATGTAGCCATTTTCGGACAGGTTAATTTGCACGTTCAGGAATGGAAGCCAGTTTTCTTTCGGTTTTTCTCGGGTAAACTTGATATACTCTGACTGTTCATTTAACAACTCGAAACATTTGTCCATTTCCTCTTGTGTTGAGCAAAGGACAAAACAGTCATCTATATATCTACAGTAGAGTAGTGGCCCGAGATCGGTCACTGGTGCTTCCACCTTAGACATAAAAGCAATGGCAAGACTTGGTGCCAGTCGCTGTCCCATTGCCAACCCTCTTATTTGAGCGTAGTAATTTCCGGACCATCTGAAGATTGAGCAGTTCAAGCATTCTTTTAAGAGTGCCATCAACTGCTCTATCTTGAAGCCATACATGTTTATTTCTTTTACGCACATACACATACGGTTTTCTTTTACGGTTTCCGACGCACATATTGTGGCGGAGAAAATCGTTCAATGGAAATGGTCGGCTCGTTGTCGGGTGTCTAAATATAATCGCTCTTGCTCGTCTGTTGTCATCCAGACGCACTACTTGTCCAGCCCACTTCGACTTCGACATTTTGGACATAAGACGATGTCTCTGATTAATATACATTAACGCGGATCGTGACTTCAGAATCCCTCTCACAGTTGCGTGATGTGGGATGTTCCTGATAACGCCCTTTCCACTCCGCATTCCATAATGAAGAATGATCTTTTATCCTGCTGAGGCAGCGACCAGGTTTCCGACGCACATATTGTGGCGGAGAAAATCGTTCAATGGAAATGGTCGGCTCGTTGTCGGGTGTCTAAATATAATCGCTCTTGCTCGTCTGTTGTCATCCAGACGCACGCAGGGCGCCTCCGACGACTGCGCCACACGCGCTCTTGATCGTATGCTGATCGACTATGTTGATTATTACTATCTGATAAAGACCTACGCATTAATTTTGAAGAAAACATTGCACTGCTTGATTTATACTAGTACTACGTAAGCAGGATGAAAGATCACTCAGCGTTATCGAACGCGCAGTCGAAAGAACGATGCTAGGAGAATCCCGTTTCGCACAAGTAAGGGATAGGATCCGAAGCTCCGATCTACGTCAACGATCGAAAATCAAAGATGCCGTTCTATACGCCAAACAGTCGTAGATAAGGTGGGCCGGACACATAATGCATATGATTGATAACCGGTGGACAAGAGCTGTTAGTGACTGGATTCCTCAGGATGTCAAACGTACCGACCCGATGGTCACAGTTCTTCGCGAAAAACCTGGAAAAAAGCTATGATGCTTGACGAGTGTCTAGAGTGAGCAGAACCCACTGGGCGACTTTTGCACGCGACAGGTAAGAATGGAGGATTTACTGGCGCCCGCTCCCGTCACTCGACGATTAACGGGACTGCAGGTGATGCAAGTGATCCCTCATCCATTTCTGCTAGGTTGTTCGGATACTTTTCAAAGATTTGATATTTTATCGTCTTTGTGTATGCTTTGGTAATAAGCACTTTTATATAACAAATATAAGGCACATTTCCTGTTATTCTACTTTTGTGATTGAAGTCAAACACAAATTCTGTTTCTAACAAATTCTTGGGTGCTTGTGGCACAGTGGTTGGAAGCGCTACTGCGGCACGCACTTGGAATCGATTTCTGCGCCCATGGCCCACCAAGCCTTCAATCCCTCCAGGGTCGGCGAATTGGTAGCAAACTTGTCTGGGAGGGTAGCAGCACTGGCTCGATGCATCGGTAGGCCACTGCAAGTCATTGTAACAGCCAGATATGCATTCGATCACCTCCAAATGACGCTTAATGAAGTCGAATTCATGGCACATTCCTCAGGGATTGATCAGCACCGAGAGCTTTGCCCTTTTGATCTTTTTAACAATTCTTGTAAGTAAGAACTTCAAAACAAGACGGCGATTTCTACAAATTCAATTCTACAAATTCAGACGCGGACGTAGTAGATTGAAGCGACTCCAACGATAAATGTCATAGAATGCAGGCTCAGGAAAGTTGTATCGAGCGTAGATTGCAACTGTTCGGAAAATTTGGAAAATTTCGTTGTGGCAAATTCGACCTCGGAGATGGGAGAGATCTTGGGCGTCTTTCTGCTATCGACAGCGATAAATCAAAGACTTTGATGAAGGCAAATACACGCATAACCTTTCGAGAACTTGAAAAAGCTTCGATTTCTTCTATTTTAGACATT
Source organism: Angiostrongylus cantonensis (assembly GCA_009735665.1). NCBI lineage: Eukaryota > Metazoa > Nematoda > Chromadorea > Rhabditida > Metastrongylidae > Angiostrongylus > Angiostrongylus cantonensis. The sequence goes on along the minus strand of MQTX01000450.1, from coordinate 105,275 downwards.
CAAACTGTTTCGAAGAGCTTAATAATGAGAAAGTCAAAAATGTTCGACGCGTGTACGCAGCGTGAACGAGCGACAAGCAAGAAGTTGTCGGTTTTTGGGCATTGTCAGCACTTCTTCAGCGTAGTCAAAATAAGCTGTTTTCCACAGTATTGTAAGGCGAGACGAGAATTGAATTCAGCAGAGCACCTGGGAGACAACTGGAACTCGGTGAAGCTCTATAGCACATTTCAATGTAAAAATTGTATTTAATGAAGGTCATGTCGACCATTACCGTTCCATGGTCTAACGCAAGTTTGCTGCACCACAGTTTCCCTATTTTGACTAGAACGATTAAGGCAGGCATTTATGTACTGAAAAATCGACGAAATGCACTGGAAATTTCAGTAGTTTATCCAGCATTGACCAACAGCATGCATCATTCTTTCCAATAACGTGCCGCTACCCGTCCCACTGCTGTCGCTGGAGAAGTCGAACGAGCTGGGCTACGAAATTCTGCATCATCCACCATACCCTCGTCCATTCACCTACTGGCAATTCTTCAACTTTCTCGATATATTTCTTTGCGAGAAGTGTTGGAGTGTTTCCAAATCCATTTTGGGCCCAAATTGTCTTCAACAGTTTCATCGCCTTCAGAAATGCAGAGTTTGGTGCAACCGGAGCACGTAAATTTGTTCCGGGTTGGCAAAAAGATCTATATTCTAATGGTTTATATTTCAATTAATGAAGCTCAATTTGTCCTGAGATGTAAAAGCGGAAATGACGGATTAATTTCCGAACAATCTAATGGTTTCCGGTCGAAACTAACGAGATGTAGGTTTGGCTGGTGTCTTCTCTATGATTACCGGTGAATGCTATTTAAGCCGATTTACTCTCAGGTCTTGGGACAGCCTAATCGAGCGTTTCCACTGCGGTTGCAATGAGAAAACTGCTCCAAATCAAATCTTGTGCCAATACCTCGACTCCGGAAGGATGAAACGTTTAATGAGCCCTAAACGAAAAGCAGCGTCGTTACCACTGCTTTACCCGACCCCTGTAGCAAGAAATATTAAGCCTTAATGGAGGTTTGGGATTACATTCCTGTTTTGGTTACAATAGCTGCCCGGTAATGACCCGCTGGTTATGAGGGAAAAGTACCGCCCACAGTAAATCCGCTATGAAAGACGACCAAAAAAGCAAAACACCATGCAAAGAGGTGCTTGGGATTGCAGATCGGGCAGCTATCTAGCTAAATGAAACTAGAAAGTCGGCTACCGACTAACAGTGCTATTGTCTCTTATCTGAGCGTAGCGGAAGAGATAAATGAATGTAGGGTGAATAAGTGGATAATTGCCCAGATAAAATTGCGCCACGAAAATATTGTTGATAATCATCTCAGTCCACGGATCTCGAGTTGGTTAGTTGCGTGGCGCGTCCCCAGGTGGCGGATAGGGGGTTAATCGCGGACCAAAAGCGACCTTTGCTTCCCTGAGACGCAGGTGGATCCAGGGGATGGACTCCCTGTTTCTGCTGCGCCGATTTGGCACATACTTTCTGTATTTGCTAGGCGTATTCATGCATGCGTGTGTGGGTGCGTTCTCGCTTTATGCGGATTGTATTCTACGAGTCAATTCGGCCAAAAGCCTGCAATCAAGTGAGAGGAAAGCATATGGGAGGCGGTTAGGAGTCGTCTCCAACAAATAAGCTTCATGTACACTCTGGAGAAGCCCTGGCATGCTATTGGTGAGTATACCCAGCCTCGACGTTCAGAGCCCAGCAAGCTATACGTGGATGTCAAAGTGCTAAACACAGTAAAAAAAATGGCCCTCATTCTCGTAACCTCGAAAGAGCAACCATTTCACAGGGTTGGATTTACGCTGTGGCAATGAAGGAGTGATATTTGGAAGTACAATGACAAGATGACTAGTAATTTTTTCCTTAAACGGACGATAATGATAATTTTGTTCTTCACAAGCCATTCATTCCTTTACGGTGTTTGCACACAAAGATAATGACTTTTCGCAAGGCAGTGATAATCTCCAATCGTACTCGCAATATTTTATAAAAAAATTATTCCTTGATCCCTCACCACCAGTGTAGAAACCCACATGAATCACAAAAATTTTCAACAATCACAAAATCACTAGGAGCTCTTGAGGGTACTAGATTGGAAAAAACTATCACCAAAGCTCTAGCCTTACAGTTGCTCACGTTTTTCTCGCGTCCACTTTCCTCAATGTCGAAAAGATCTTTTTTGTTCCGGCAAAGAGGCTAAAGCCATGCAAAGCCTGTATGAAATGGACTGAGAGAACGAAATCAAGGAAATCAACAAAATCTGGTAATTGGGGTTTTCGCAAAGAAGCCATGAACTTCTGGCGCAGTATAAAAGGATATTCTTATCAAATCCAGTGCTTGGTTTTTCTACACATAACAGCAACAAGCCGGTCATATACTCGCACGATGATGGGTGGTAAACTCTTCTGCTATGGAGAACACATTGGAATTCTCTTTTGCAAACCCGCTGCATTCAGCGCTTCCTTGAGAACTTTGTTAAGAAAAAATTGACATTGATCAACTATATCAATTCCCTGTTGTACTAATTAACACTATAAATGTCACTCACGAGATTCCATTCAGGAAACAATCGATCCACACATCGAAACTCCATATAGGAGGCGAAACTTTCGTTTAGCCACTAATCGTCCTACCAGTCTATTGCCACCAAATTACCAAATCATTAAAAAGAAAACAGCTCAGGTCTATTGAGAAGGATATGACCCTTTTTACCCACATTGACAAATTCTTATGGAGTGTTTCGAAACGTTTGAGTTTTCTTAAATCCAAGAATTCTTTAGTATTTTAAGATAAAGAAAAAATACCTGTTAATACGGAATATTTTAAAAAGAGTTAATCTTATTGATTATTCCCCACGTCCGGAAAAAATTTAGCGCTGCATCTCCATTCGCCAACCTGATGGCAAATTTCGTGGCAGATGACGAGGGCAATGAACTACTAAATGCTTACGGAAGTTACATAATCGGTATAAAGCACTGAAAAATCACGGAACGTCATCATAAACCAGCTTTCCATGGCCCCTGTGCTAAAATCGTCCAGTGCAACGAGATCTGTGATTTCTTCTATTTCATTGAACACTAAGTTCTGTTGCCTTGCTTCCAACCATTGGTCTCATCATCAAATCGGGAAACGATGATCACGATAGAGGTGGTACAGTTGTTAGCAGTTCTGCAAATTTCTCGCAAACCAGTACTCTCCTATTTTTTTTATGGAGACGATTCATTAAGGGCATAATCGTTTGGAGTAACTAAACGCCCATTTATCTATAACACAGTCCTGCTCTCATCACTTAGATGCCTTCGAAACCAAACGAAACCAAATCCTGTTTATATTGCCCTTTATTAGAAATGAGGTAAGTGTAGCTATAAGATAATACTTAAGAAGGGCAGCTCCAGAGAAGTCGGTAGCAATAATTGAAATACCACTGAATACTTTTCGTCTTCAGCGCGTGTAAAAGAACACCTACTTGGGAGACGTAAGGCGAAACAAAGTACCCCATTAGGGACGCATAGGACACAAAAGCATAGCGGAGACGATTTTGATATAAAAGTCACTTTCATCGCACATGAGACGAAAACACCAATGCGCAAAATTCCTCAAGCTTTTTGGATAAATGCGAAGAATCTGAGAATAAATAATAGGGAAGAGTATTCGGAGAACACATGTGATCTTCTCCAGGGTCTTCAAACTCTTTGGATAAATGCTGCTCCATTGACGAGCATCAACCGTTTTCCGTTCAATCCTTAAGTGTTCATACCTTTTACAACGAATCACATGGAAATTCTCACGAGCAACATTGGTAGCTTTATTTCCCAACAAAGGAATTCTCACGGAATGAATGCCCGTTCCCACACATTAAAGTTTTCTACATGAATTCGGAGAAATCTGTTCAATCTCCACAGGAATCATGAGGAAATTGTTGTTCATTAAAGAAAATGGCCCCTAACAACAAGGTCGAGAAAATCCCATCCATTGATAAATCCAGTGAATCATCGAGCTCCACAATGTGGAGTTTGCGAGGGACGAGAAATGAGTGAACAAGAATTTTGCTCCCGCTCCAAACTGCTTAATAGTCAATTAATAAACTTTTGATTGAAAGCTCAAGGTAGTACATTAAAAGAGCTATCGTACATTCGGGCTGCGCAACTTAGGCAACTTTAAATAGCAGTTTCTGCTAGTGTCGTTGTAGGTAACATTTAAGGGATTGCGTGCAATCCTATTGATGCAATCGTTCAATGGTTTCTAATCGACAGATTCTTAACCACGTTTTTTGATGCATAAGCTGTCACCTGTATCACCCATAGTCCCGTTGATCGTCGAGTGACTCGAGCGAGCGCCAGTGAATCCTCTATTTTTCCCTGTCGCGTGCAAGAGTAGTTCAGTGGGTTCTGCTCGCTTTAGGGACTCGTCGAACATCATATCTTTCTTCTAGGCTTTTCGTGAAGAACTCTAACCATCGGGTCGGTGGTCATCCTGCAGTACGTTTGACATCCCGAGCAATCCAGTCACTAACAGCTCTTCTTATCCATCGGTTATTATTGATACGCGTTACGTGTCCGGCCCACCTTATCTTCGACTGTTTGGCGTATAGAAGGGCATCATTGATTTTTGAGCAATGACGTAGATCGGAGCTTCGGATCCTATCCCATACTTGTGTGAAACGGGATACTCCTAGCATCGACGCTTCGACTGAGCGTTCGATAATGATGAGAGATCTTTCATTCCGCCTACGTAGCGACCAGGTTTCTGACACGTACGTTAGGACTGGAAGAACCGTTGAGTCGAAAAGATGGGCACGGAGTCGGGTGTCCTTTGTTTTCTTCACTACATCATCGACGGTCTTCAAAGCTTCCCAAGCAGCTCGTTTGCTTCTGCTCAGCTCTGGAGCAAAGTCGTTCATCATATTGATTTCCCGAGCTAGATAGACATAATTGGAGCATTCGGAGATATTCGTTCCATTGAGCGTGAATGGAGAAAACGAAACCAATCCGTTCTTCATGAACATCGTTTTCTTGAGATTTAGTCGAAAACTAATCCTTCCACACGCTTCAACAAAACCCGCAAGCATGCGTTCCGCTTGGATAATATCTGGTGTTGTAAGGACGATATCATCAGAAAAGCGAAGGTTATGTATCTGCCGACCATCGATTTTCACTCCCAAATTATCCCATTACAATATTCGCATGACGTTCTGGAGGGTGGCTGAAAATAATTTCGGCGAGATTGTGTCGCTCTGCCTAACTCCTCTTTTGACGTCAACGTTAATGTCGTTGTAGAATGGTGAACTCTTGGTTGTGAAACTTTTGCACAGCTCACGAAGAATCTTTATGGATTGAGAAGGGACACCTTGACTACCAAGGGCTTCCATGACAGCTTCTATATCAGTTGAATCAAAGGCCTTCTCTAAGTCGATGAAAGTGAGACAGAGCGGTCTTCTGTACGCTCGCGATGCTTCAATGAGCCTTGTTAACGTGTGAATGTGGTCCATCGTACTAAATCCTTTTCGAAACCCTGCTTGCTCGCACGGCTGTCCTTCATTCCGTGTTCTGTCAATCCTGTTTAGGATGACTCGAGTGAAAAGTTTGTAGACGACAGACAGTAAGCAGATTGGGCGATAGTGGCCTATATCGTGTAGGTCGCCCTTCTTAAACAACAACACGGTCTTACTGGTTTTCCACTGAGTATGAACCTTGCATTCAGATAGGTAACGTATGAAAAGCCTAGCCAGTGTGCTTACGAGGACTGGCGGAAGGTTCTTCAGATGCTCTGATCTTATCCTGTCAGGACCTGGGGCTCTTCGATTTTTCACCGACGAAATAACATGTCGGATTTCGGAAGGGAGAACCGGTAAAACAGCATATCCATCCTCTTTTATTTCATAGGAAAGGAGGTGGACGTGGCTATCGAAGGATCTGAGTAGTATTCGTGGATGATTTTCTCCGTTGCCTTTCTGGACGCTGTTATTGTTCCGTATGGGCGTAGGAGTGCAATCATCTTGGTCTAGTAATTGGCGAAGCTTCGGCTGGCTTTGCGAAGGCTTTTCCCAGCCTCTGCAGCTTCGACCATTACGGCTGATCTTCTCTCTTTAAGATCGTCTTTTATCGCCTGTCTGCATTGTTTCGCAAGCTCAGACGTTAGTTCGCGGTTGCCTGCAGCTCGGGCGAATCCACGATGGCGTACTAGCTCGAGAGTTCCTGGAGGCAGACGTCTCTTGGTGACCTTGGAACTCTCAGCTTTCATGGCGCCAACGTGAAGATGTTCAATGAGCCGATCATATTGGTCGTCGATGTCGTCGACAACGGCATCTTCCTAACAGCCGACTAATGAGTTGAATATGTCCCAGTTTGTGGTGGTTCTGGGACATCGATTTTTGAATTCGCATGTTCCGAGGAACAGTTATTCTTCAGTGTCATAGACGGTGTTGAATGGGTGGCGTCGTCTCGTCTCGGCCTGGCCGATGACGTCGTACCTTATCATTCTTGCATGCATAAGTAAATCTTCGATCGAGGACTCGGATGCAAGTGTACGTGCATTGTAGGTAAAGATCGTCACCATAGTTCTTGATCTAGGCAGCTTTCATTGGCCCTGAGATTGCAGCAGCCTCTCCGTATTCGTCCTACCCAACGCTGCGAAATTGAAGGCTCTTTCGGGGTCAGAGGAATGAGGCCCGTTTTTTTTTACTGTATTTAGCATATTTGATACCCACGTGTAGTTTGCTGAAGGTCTGAACGTGGGAGCTGGTTATACTCACGGGTAGCTTGCCAGGCTCTCCCAGGGTGGACATGGAGCTTATTTGTTGGAGGCAACTCCTAACCCCCTCCATATACTTCCCTGTCACTTGATTGCAGGCTTTCGCCGAATTGACTCGTAGAATACAATCTGCATAAAGCGAGAACGCACCCACACACGCATGCATGAATACGCCTAGAAAGTACAGAAAGTGTATGCCAAATCGGCGCAATAGAAACGGGGAGTCCATCCCCTGGATCCACCTGCGTCTCTGGAAAGCAAAGGTCGCTTTTGGTCCGCGATTAACACGCTATCCGCCACCCGGGGACGCGTCACGTAGCCTGGCGACTAATCGGCTCGAGATCCTTCATGTGAGGGAGATCCGTGTCAATAATGTCATCTGCAGACAAACTGGTCGAAAGGATCTGCATTCAAGGCATAAGCCTAGTCAAAAATTCGCAAATCCCTCTGGAAATTGCATGTCTCGAAACTGATTGTGGTTAGACTAACAAGAGAACATCCTAGTACGGCTACTTTAGGTCTCTCGAGCTAAAAGAGACAACTTCAATCTTTCCATCAATTTGAACACCATCGGAAAAAATCTCTCTCAGTAAATGAATCTCCTTGCACTTGTTGAGAAATCATGTAAGGATTTACACATTAGAC
>MQTX01000450.1:55173-90695 GCA_009735665.1 Angiostrongylus cantonensis | reverse complement strand
GTATGACACACTGCACTACTGAAGCTTTTGCTTAGCCTTTTCTCAGACCACTTAAGCCATTTTTCTCCTATGTCCTGCTCTCTGAGTTTGAGCTTCTTTAAAATATAAAGGAAGAAAAGTACTTGTGTTTCTCCAATAATTGAAAATCGCAGTCATACCTAGATACCTAGATGGCCAGTCTTCATTGGCTGCGAAGGTCCTGGCAAAATTTCCGGTGTTTAGGAGTTTTGATGGTTTAGCTATTGTGGTTCATTGTACTCCCGAGGTCTGTCTTGCCAAAGTTTGTCCCAGGTCGCCACCACCACAGTCTGCCCCAGCCTTTGCGGATCAGAGGGTAATTTGCCACCATGCGACTAGTTTCATACTAGGACAGTGGTGGATCCTGGTACTTGGAACTTCTCAATAGTGTCTTTAGGTTAATTAAATTTGCACTCCTGATTAATATTCTTAAGTTTAAATCGATAACGATAACCAACGAATTTCAATATGATTAAGCTGAAACGAGGTTGTTACGAAAACATTTATTCGGCAACTTTTCGACGTTTTCGTCTTCCTCAGAGCCGAGTTGATTCGAGCCAATAATCTACAGCTCTAAAACGACAAACGGTCTTCAAGAACGTCTCTAGCTTCTGTCTTCTCGGCGAAATGTGACAATAACAACCAACTTCTTGTTGCTTCACAACGGTTTTCTTTGACTTCAAATTAGCTAAGTAGTGCCCTCGATGGGAGTTCCTACAAATCCACCTTATTGTGTCAAGACATACTGTGACCAATGCCATAAAAAGTCTGGTTGCATTTCACCACCTCAGCTTCTCGTTTTTTCCTTTCAGATTCGCCTCAACACAAGTGTTTCATCAGCAATAACTCTATATCGTTGCTACTCAGCTTTATGCATGTGGCGTTTTTAACCTTTTTTCAGCAATGTTTTGTTAGGCTTACTCATTTTTTGTCTCCCTTCTCTTCAAATATTCCGTGTTATATCGTACAATTTGTTTCACTCACAACAAATGAAAAAATAGACCAAACATTCCCGTAAAGATAAAAGGATTAAAAAAGGATGAAGAACTCGGCGTTGATCACTTCCAGAAGGATGCGCCATACATTCGACTTTATTGAGCATCGTTGGAGGTGATTGAATGCATATCTGGGCTTTCCAATGACTTGCGGTTGCTTATCGAGCCAGTGCTGCTATCCTCGCCGATAAGTTTCGTACTAATTTTCCAACCCTGGAGGGATGGAAGGCTTGGTGAGCCATGGCCGCGGGGATCGATTCCATGTGTGTGTCGTAGTGGCGCCTCCAAACACTGCGCCACACGCGCACTTAGTAATAAGGGAAAAAAGATAAAATCGCCTCATAATGGCTTGTTACCTGTATAGGCAATACGATGAGCCTAAAAGTTTTTATTAACGGAAAAAAATCCTTTGAATTTCGGAAAGGTAATAACGCTCCGTGTGCAAAATGTCGTGGCAGTGAAGTCACGACAAGCGTTACTTATTGCAAGCTTCACTTTGGTTTCACTAATTGTTAACAGCATCTCATAAACTGACCTTCTTTAGCTGGTGCGAGGTTCTCATGTCTCCATTGTCGTTGTTGTTGTTGCTATTGCTTTTATTGTTGTTGTTGTGGTTGGTCGATGGCTGACGTTTCGCCTTCCTCAGAGCCTGGACGTATTTTATATTAGAATTCGTCGTTTTCTCTTTCAGCAATCGCGAGGTTGCTAAACAGCATACGTTTACTTCCATGCAATAACACACATACAATACCAACGTAGCTAACGTTTAGGCAGAATCACCTTCTTCGTCAGCCATATGCGACTCTGAGCGGCTGTTCTTCCTCTGTGGAGGACGGATGAAAAAAGCGTTAGCCATAAAAAAAAAAGCGGCTCCGAAAAAGGCGATTCTGCAGCCATATGCGACTCTGAGCGGCTGTTCTTCCTCGGTGGAGGACGGGTGAAAAAAGCGTTAGCCATAAAAAAAAAGCGGCTCCGAAAAAGGCGATTCTGCCGAAAAGTCAGCTTCGATTGTATTGCATGTGTGTTATTGCATGGAATTAAACGTATGCTGTTTAACAACCTCGCGATTGCTGAATGAGAAAACGACGAATTCAAAATCCAATGCCGTGGTTAATAGAAAGTCGATCCTGGGTACTATATTATGTTAGAGTACTTCAATTATTCGGTGGAAAAAAGGCTGAAGTATTAATGAAGATTAAACGTTTAAATAGATGGTGGGCTAAGATGTTACGGTCAAATGTAGGTCTACACCATATTGAACAGAAAGGCTACTCACCCTGGTGTTACGAGTGGGTCTGCCCCACGTGATGTTCATATGGGGTCGCGAGCAAGACACACCCCGGGGTCAAAATATCATTTTGAAATAGGGCGCCAGGTCACGTATGATTGTGAGGCATTCGTCTTTCCGGTTCATCTTTGGATTTTTGAAATTTATCCAAAAGGCCTCAAGAGTTTTGCGTGTTGATGTTTTCGACTCCTGGGCTAGGATCCGCCGCACAGTCACTTCAAAATCATCACCGTTGTATCTTTGTACTTCATGCGTACCTAGAGGAGTGTTTTGACTTTTTTACAAGACACACCCCGGGGTCAAAATATCATTTTGAAATAGGGCGCCAGGTCACGTATGATTGTGAGGCATTCGTCTTTCCGGTTCATCTTTGGATTTTTGAAATTTATCCAAAAGGCCTCAAGAGTTTTGCGTGTTGATGTTTTCGACTCCTGGGCTAGGATCCGCCGCACAGTCACTTCAAAATCATCACCGTTGTATCTTTGTACTTTATGCGTACCTAGAGGAGTGTTTTGACTTTTTTTTAACTATGCCATCTAGGTGTTCTTTTATGCGGACACAAAGTGGTCTACCCGTTTCCCCGATATATTCCTCACCGCACGCGTTACATGAGATCAAGTATATTATACCTGAACTCATGCAATCCCGGTCTTCCCGTTAATGGCGTAACTTACTTCATTTGATATGAAGGGTAGCTTTTCGTTTTTGTTTACAGCATCAACGTGGCTAGGGTTCCTATGTGTGTGGAGTTGCAATGTGTGGCACGATAATTATCACTATGTAGAGTTATCGGAGGAAGAAAATACAACATCTGCAGATAATCGAATAAGGCAATGTTAGGAAAACCGATCATGTTCAACAACGAGCATTAACAAGGTAGTAGACCTCCATGGGGCAGACACTACTACCAGTGGCCGCGAGCCAGAAAGTCTTACCACTTTTCTTATCCGATTACCAAAAGTGAGAAAACAGGCAGTTATGCTTTTATTCGCACTATAGGTCCAAGGTATTCATGGTGAATAGGAGTGAATTTCGTCACTGAGCATCTCTCGGCGCTGTCAGTTACCGAATTCGATTACTCTACAAAATTTCGTTTTAGTACTCCAATTTTAGCAAACAATCCTAGCTTGTGATGGTATTTCTGTCTGTTTGATGAAGTCGCTTCTCCTTTCCATCCCATTCCATCAAATAAGTTGAAGACTCCAAGAGAGAAAAGATGAGAATCAATCGGTACACGAAGGATCTCTCAGGAATTCTATTTCATCAAGCAATGTTAGAGGCGACTAAATGCATATGTGGCCTGTACCGCTTGTGATGGCCTATCAATGCAACAAGTAAGTGTTGCTATTGGTCATACGACCTGGTCCAGGCACAGTCCTCGCCAACGTAATACTCTGTGCGGCTGCTCTCCGCAAATTAATTGGAATACTTGCAAAGGATAAAACAGCTCGAAAGAAGGCGAAACAGCCGAAACGTCAGCTGTTGTAGACTAATAAATTCTACAATACCAACCTCATGTCTGCGTGTTGAAGGAAAGCAGCGAATTATCAATCAATGTCGGGGTTAATGGGAAGACGGTCTTCAGAATATTTGGACTAACTCTAAATTTACCGACTTGCAGCCTTATATGGACGCACAGTGGTCTTCCCGTCCCGCCAATTTATTCGTCCCAGCACGCTTTACGAGAGTTCAGACAAACCGCACCTTTCCTACCATTAAGGCAAATTATGCAATTTTATGTTGTACATAGACGGTCGCACTGGCGGTTGCGAACTAGACTGCATTTTATAGTGATCGGTGGTATCTCAGTGATTGTTATCAAATACTCCGGACCAGCCATTTCTAAGAAAGCTTTTTTAGCACAATTATTTCATTAGAAACCCCGATAATTCTAAATATTTTGAGAATTGCCTTTAAATCCAAACTTTTCATTCATTATTCCTGGCTGTGCACATGTTTCGTAAACGTTTTTGAACTTCCTTCTAAGTAATAGCTGTCACTTCGTCGAAAAGACGACGTCAGTCGCATGGTGATACGACCTTCGTTATCACACGACCTGCCTGTGACCTGTATCACCCGTAGTCCCGTTGATCGACGAGTGACTCGAGCGGGCGCCAGTAAACCCTCCATTTTTCCCTATCGGGTGCAAGAGTAGCCCAGTGGGTTCCCCTTGCTTTAGGGACTCGTCGAGCATCATATCTTCTAGGCCTTTCGTGAAGAACTCTGACTATCGGGTCGGTCGTCTTCCTGCAGTACGTTTGACATCCCGAGGAATCCAGTCACTAAAAGCTCTTGTCCATCGGATATCATTCATACGCATTACGTTTCCGGCCCAACTTCTCTTCGACTGTTTGGCGTATAGAACGGCATCTTTTATTTTCGATCGTTGACTTAGGTCGGAGCTTTGGAGCCCATCCCTTACTTGTGTGAAGCGGGATAATCCTAGCATCGTCCTTTCGACAGCGCGTTCGATAACGCTGAGTGATTTTCATCCCGCTTACGTAGCGACCAGGTTTCTGACGCATATGTAAGGGCAGGAAGAACCGTTGAGTCGAAAAGGTGGGCACGGAGTCGGGTGTTCTTTGTTTTGTTCACTACATCCTCGATGCTCTAGAAAGCTCCCCAAGCCGCTCGTTTCCTTCTGCTCAGCTCTGGAGCTAAGTCGTTCATCACAATGATTTCCCGACCTAGATAGACATGGAGCATTCGGAGATATTCGTTCCGTTGAGCGCGAATGGGACAAACAAAACCAATCCATTCTTCATGAACATCGTTTTCTTGAGATTTAGTCGAAGACCAATCTTTCCACACGCTTTATCAAAGTCCGCAAGCAAACGTTCCGCTTGGCTAATGTCAGGTGTTATAAGAACAATATCATCAGCAAAGAGAAGAAGATGTAACTGCCCACCATCGATTTTCACTCCCATATTATCCCATTCCAATGTTCGCATGACGTTCTGGAGGGTGGCTGTAAATAATTTTGGCGAGATTGTATCGCCTTGCCTAGCTCCTCTTTTGATGTCAACGTCAATATCGCTGTAGAATGGTGAAATATTGGTTGTGAAATTGTTGTACAGCTCATGAAGAATCCTTATGTACTGAGTAGGGACTCCTTGACTACCAAGGGCTTCCATGACTGCTTCTATCTCAATTGAATCAAAGGCCTTCTCTAAGTCGATGAAAGTGAGACAGAGCGGTCTTTGTACTCGCGCGATACCTCAATGAGCCCTGTTAACGTGTGAATGTGGTCCGTCTTACTAAATCGTTTTCGAAACCCTGCTTCCTCGCACGGCTGTCCTTCGTCCAGTGTTCTGTCAATCCTGTTCAGGATGACTCGAGTGAAAAGTTTGTAGACGACAGACAGCAAGCAGATTGGGCGATAGTTGCCTATATCGTGTAGGTCACCCTTCTTGAACAACAACACGGTCTTGCTGGTCTTCCACTGAGTAGGGACCATGCATTCAGACAGGTAATGTGTGAAGAGCCGAGCCAGTGTGCTTACGAGGGCAGGCGGAAGGTTCCTCAGATGTTCTGATCTTATCCTGTCCGGACCTGGTGCTGTTCGATTTTTCACCGACGAAATGGCATGTCGGATTTCGGAAGGGAGAATCGGTGGAACAGCATATCCATCCTCTTTTATTTCATAAGACGCAGATGGACGTGGCTATCGAAGAGGTCTGAGTAGCAATCGTGGATGATTTTCTCTACTGCCTTTCTGGACGATGCTATTGTTCTCTCTGGTCGTCGAAGTGCAATCATTTTAGTCTTGTAATTGGCGAGGCTTCGGCGGGCTTTGCGAATGCTATTTCCAGCCTCTTGAGCTTCCACCATTACTGCTGCTCTTCTCTCTTTAAGATCTTCTTTTATGGCCTGTCTGCATTGTTTCGCAAGCTCTGACGTCAGTTCGCGGTTGCCTGCAGCTCGTGCGATACCACGCTCGCGTGACTCGTAGAATACAATCCGCATAAAGCGAGAACGCACCCGCACACGCATGCATGAATACGCCTAGCAAATACAGAAAGTATGTGCCAAATCGGCGCAGCAGAAACAGGGAGTCCATCCCCTGGATCCACCTGTGTCTTAGGGAAGCAAAGGTCGCTTTTGGTCCGCGATTAACCCCCTGTCCGCCACCTGGGGACGCGCCACGTAGCCTCGTGACTAACCGGCTCGAGATCCCTCACATGAGGGAGATCCGTGGTACCACACGATGGACGACAAAATTAGCCTTAACACGTATGGTCCTCACTTCTTTATCTTAAAAAGAACTTTTTCATATCCTATATTAGCCAAATTTATGGCGCTTATTTAGTTGTTGTGCTCATAAATTTCCACGTTCTTTCCAGCGTGTATGATGAAAAGGAACAAAATGTTTGAACACAGAATTTTCGATCTCTTCAGAATTGTTTTCAATTTGCTGGCCAAGAAGGTCTTTCTAAATGGTGTTTTATCCGGCAAATATGTATAATGGCCGTGACTTGTCGTCTCCCAATAATTTCGCGGCTCGTCGTGTTCACGAAGGGTTCCTGGATGGGGAAGCGAAATAAACAAGAACTACTGAGGTCACTCCAACACTGTAATCACCTCGACATTTCCATGGAAAAGCCCACTAAAGTGAAAACATGCTATGAATTGCTGTCATTATGACAAAAACCTGGTATTAAGGAGGCACACGTAACTCGGTGCATGACGGTCGATGGCGCTTACCTTAGAAGTACAAAGCACTGATTTAATACATTGGTAGGCTGCTTCAAGTCATTATATAGGCTAGATATGGATTGAGTCACATCTAACGATGCTTGATGAAGTTGGTTGCAAGGGGTATCCCTCATGTATTCATCAAAACCAACGCTCTACATTTTGAAGTTTTCACTTTCCACGAAAGCAACAGACGAACTTTGTCCGATTGGATATCAGAAAGGCTACATAGTCCATACACACTAGAGCATGTGCTTAGTACACAAAGCCTTTTTATAGTCATAACAACTTAAGTAAAAACAAAACAGCAAACCGGCTACACGACCCCCCTCGTTAGGCTAAGCTGACAATATGCGTGACGTTTCCACCCATTAGCAACTATGTTGATTTTTTCGATAACTGCTGATAATTACTCGTTAGCCAGCATACCTGAATAATTAGAAACTTGAGAGACTTTTAAAAAAAAACTCGGAAAAACTTGAAGAAGAAAAACTTATAAAAGGGACTTATCCGAACGCTGCGAAATAAACAAGAACTACTGAGGTCACTCCAACACTGTAATCACCTCGACATTTCCATGGAAAAGCCCACTAAAGTGAAAACATGCTATGAATTGCTGTCATTATGACAAAAACCTGGTATTAAGGAGGCACACGTAACTCGGTGCATGACGGTCGATGGCGCTTACCTTAGAAGTACAAAGCACTGATTTAATACATTGGTAGGCTGCTTCAAGTCATTATATAGGCTAGATATGGATTGAGTCACATCTAACGATGCTTGATGAAGTTGGTTGCAAGGGGTATCCCTCATGTATTCATCAAAACCAACGCTCTACATTTTGAAGTTTTCACTTTCCACGAAAGCAACAGACGAACTTTGTCCGATTGGATATCAGAAAGGCTACATAGTCCATACACACTAGAGCATGTGCTTAGTACACAAAGCCTTTTTATAGTCATAACAACTTAAGTAAAAACAAAACAGCAAACCGGCTACACGACCCCCCTCGTTAGGCTAAGCTGACAATATGCGTGACGTTTCCACCCATTAGCAACTATGTTGATTTTTTCGATAACTGCTGATAATTACTCGTTAGCCAGCATACCTGAATAATTAGAAACTTGAGAGACTTTTAAAAAAAAACTCGGAAAAACTTGAAGAAGAAAAACTTATAAAAGGGACTTATCCGAACGCTATTTGGGATCATAGAAATTTATCATAATGGAACGTTAGATTACAAATCCGTTTGAGGTACACAACAATAAGAAATTAGCAGCTAAATTTACATCTTTGCTTACTTGAATACTTGGATAGCCCTTTCTCACTGCTCGTGGAGACTCTAGCACAATCTCAATTTTTCGAAGTTTTGCCGGTTTACCCAGTGTTTCCCTCAAGCCCCGATGTAAACTTGGCCAAAATCTGTCCAAAGTCATCAGCACCACATGCAGTTGCCATAATTGTGAATCAGAAAGAGGTTTGTCACCACGTGACTAGTTTGATAATAGCACGGTGGTGGATACTGGGATTGGTTTACTCTTAGCTTGAGTTCCTGATGAAAACGCCAGACTTCTCGGCATGGGAAGCCGTGCCGGGGGAATGAATCCCCTGCTGCACATCTCAGCCCGACACCGAGGAACACCTCCGAGCCACGAAGAAGCGGTAAACCGTTGGGAGGAATTTATGTCTTTAGGAGTGTTAATGGAGTTGCAAATAAATCTTGGCACTCGAATACATCAGGACACATTGGGAGACACCATCTTGCATTGTTGTATGAAATGCCGACTTTTCAGACGCTTCCAAACACGAGATGCATGCTTCTGCAAAAACGGAAAACATTTCGTTGACTCCGAATTCCTATCATGGTAAAATGAGAGCTCCCGGTCCTACCACGCCCCAACCCAAACAAATATTCAATCTTTATGAGACTGTGAAATCGCTAACAGACATGTATGAAAAGCTTCTTCCGGTCTACAAGACTTGGGAAAACCTTAGCAAGGTCACGTCAAAGTCGGCTTTCGGATAGAGAGAAAATAAGAATCCTAACATTGCCTATCCCAATTAACAGAATTTTATACGAGCCAATGTATAATTCTTTACAGTTGAAAGAAGGAATTATTTTCGGCCATATGCAACTGTACACAATGCGCTTTGTCCGTTATGAGTTAATACATTAAGGCCTTGCAATTTTTAGGTCCCTGCCACTTGGCAGAGTGTATAATTCGTAACTTTTTTTCACAATAAACGACAATTTTTCTCTAACTAAAAGACTTCAGTAGTTGCGAACACGGCAATATTGTAGAGGAGACTTTGTTCTAATTCTCAAGGCCGAGTTTCTACTAACCTGGGCATTGATCAATAACTCGCTGCTTTATTGATGAAGATTCTCTATAAGTCTATCACTGAGACATTTATCTTCCCGTTATGCCTTTTACATCTTTTTATGAAGATGCACAATGGTCTACCAGATTCGCCAATGCATTGCTGCCCGACCGCTTCACAAGAGCTTAGATGAACAGTACCCGAAGTGGTGCAATCGCCGTCTCTGCCGCTAGAAGAAATTATGCAATTTTTTTATTATTCACAGACGGTCATGCAGGCGGTTACGAACTAAACTAGCTGGTTTATTAAAGTTCGGTGGTATTTAAATTACTGCTATTGATTTCCCTTGACCGTATCCTTTTTAAGTAACGTTTTACAGCTGTGCTCTTTGCAATAGCTTCCTCAATAGTTGAACTGACACGAGATTGACATAAAAATGCTTATTCAGCTAACATTCCAACGTTTTTGTCTTCATAAAAGCCGCACTGATTTGAGTCGACGGTTTTGCGGCGAGAAACCATTGCTGTCGCAGAGAATGTGTGACCCTCTGGTTCGAAAAACTGCCATCGCATGCAGTGTGTAGCATAATCTTTAGGAAACAATTCGTTGTTTTCTAATTTTCAGTCACTATTATCACTTTTGGGCTTAAGCTTGGCACGGGAGGATTTTAAAGCTAAAGCGCAAATATCGTAATAGCCCAGAACTTATATAACTTCACTAAGCGCTGTTAACAGACTTTGCGCCCTATCGTTCTGTAGGTATAAATGATAATATATGTTACGACTTACTATGGCCCATCATATAAACACACTTCTAACAGCATATCGAAACGTATTTTGCCTTTATTCCGAAATTTGTTCCTTACCCGCACATTCTATAAAGTGACCACGACGATCATTATCACCTGTATCACCTGTAGTCCCTTTGAACGTCGAGTGAATCGAGCCAGCGCCACTAAATCTTCCATCTTTCCCTGTCGCGTGCAAGAGTAGCTCAGTGGATTCTGCTTGCTCTAGGGACTAGTCGAGCACCATGTCTTTCTTCTAGGCTCTTCGTGAAGAACTCTGACCATCGGGTCGGTGGTCTTGCTGCAGTACGTTCGACATCCCGAGGAATCTAGTCACTAACGGCTCCTGTCCATCGGTTGTCATTCATACGCATTACGTGTCCGGCCCACCTTATCTTCGACTGCTTGGTGTAGTTCTAGAAAAAGTTTACTGAATATTTGTACGCACAGAATTGGGCCTTTCGGGCCGACGTAAGCCACAATATCTGTATTGCAAAAACGATTGATCGACTACAAGGGTGGGGAAAGGACTAAAAAGGATACAAGGATAAAGCTCTCGGCGTTGATCAATCCGTAAGGGATGCGCCACGTATTCGACTTCATTAAGTATCGTTAGAGGTCATTGAATGTATATCTGGACTTTACAATAACTCGTGGTGGCCTACTAATGTATCGAACCACTGCTTCTATCTTCCCAAACAAGTATGGTATCAATTTGCCGACCCCGGAGAGATGGAAGGCTTGGTGGATCATGGGCACGGGGATCGTTTCCGCGTGTGTGTCGCAGTGGCGCCTCCAACCACTGCGTCACACGCAAAACGGTTAAGTGCACCAAAATAAGCTAGCAGAATGACCCATACAGAGCTCATACTGCGTTGGTCATGTGCTAAAGTCTAGAGACTTTCGGGTGGTCACTTATGCATCTAAACTACTGCATGGTGCACAGGTTAATATTTGTGATAGTAGAAAATAGGAGAAATGGTATGATTATGATTGCAATATTAACAGCGAACACAGACTTAAACATTCTTTAACTGTAAACCGAACTAAAATATTAGCATCTTGGATTATCGAGCTAACCCGAGGTTGATAGAGATGTTCATCCACTCAGTGTTTCCACGTCTTCGTCTTCATCACAGCCAGCGACCTGATTCGAAGATCCACAGTTGTTCGTCTACTCGATGTCGTGTTTTCGAAGACTGTGACTGTGGAACATCAACTCAGGACAGTGGCTCAGATGAAGACGGAGAGGCCGAAACGTTAGCGAATAAACATCTCTCTCAACCCCGTGTTGGCTCAACAATCCAAGAAAGCATTGATTGTTATTACAGATGTTAAATGAGATAGGTTTGATTGATTTTGAACTAATGGTAATGATGAGACAAGAAGCGCTCAACACGAATTCCCTTGGGAATTTTAAAAAATAGGAGAAAAGATAAAAGTGAAGAAGGAAAAAGAAAAAGGATTCAGACATAAGACCAAAATAACATGAAAGGACACCATGATCAAGGAGATATGATGAATTGTCCAGAAAAAAAGGTGGAAAAGGTGGACCACGGCAATGGAAACGAAAATGATTTTCCTCACTCAAAACTTTTTCATTTTCGCGTATGACAATAAGCCGATTGTTTAAAGAAATTAGTTTCTATTCAACCGTTCAATTTTGCCTCTCTATAGCAAAGTTCCACGGATCTCCCTCAAATGAGGGATCTCGAGCCAGTTATTCGCGAGGCTACGTGGCGCGTCCACAGGTGGGCGTTAATCGTGGACAAAAAGCGACCTTTGCTTCCCTGAGACGCAGGTAGATCCAGGGAATTAGTTTCTATTCAACCGTTCAATTTTGCCTCTCTATAGCAAAGTTCCACGGATCTCCCTCAAATGAGGGATCTCGAGCCAGTTATTCGCGAGGCTACGTGGCGCGTCCACAGGTGGGCGTTAATCGTGGACAAAAAGCGACCTTTGCTTCCCTGAGACGCAGGTAGATCCAGGGGATGGATTCCCTGCTTCTGCTGCGCTGATTTGGTACATGCTTTCTGTATTTGCTAGGCGTATTCATGCATGTGTTTGTGAATGCGTTCTCGCTTTATGCGGATTGTTACGAGTCAATTCGGCGAAAAGCTTGTAATCAATCGATAGTGGAGTATATGGGAGGCGGCTAGGAGTCGCCTCCAACGAATAAGCTCCATGTCCACTCTGGGAGAGCCTGGCAAGCTACCCGTGAGTATACCCAGCCCCCACGCTAAGAGCCCAGCAAGCTATACGTTGGTATCCAAATGCTAAATACAGTAAAAAAAACGGACCTGGATTCCTCGGGATGTCAAACGTACTGCAGGAAGACCACTGACCCGATGGTCACAGTTCTTCACGAAGGACCTAGAAGAAAGATATAATGCTCGACGACTCCCTAGAGCGAGCAGAACTCACTGGGCTACTCTTGCACGCGACAGGGAAAAACACAGATGATACATAGAAAGTCGATCCTGGGTACTATTACAGATGATACAGGCGATAGCAAAGTTAAATCCAGCCTGTGATGAGTGAGGATGGTCAGCTATCCACTTGTCGCTCTGATATCGTCACAAGAGAATTTTCACATCCTACTCGAAGGGCTCCACTTCTAGTAAAACTGTCCACATATAGATTCTATACGATCTTAACTCGAAACGATTTTGCGCTACATTTCAGGAACGAGTTGGGGTTTAGTAATTTTCTCCTAAACTTTCGCAAATTTCGACTCTTACTAGTTATACACAGACTCTTACTGAAAAAAGGCTTCTCACTAAGCGTCAATTCTAAACAGTGACTAGAATCTTCACTATTCTACTTCGAGACGGATGACTATAAATGGACAACGCGATTACCCACGAACTATCACTCTAGTCAGAACGAGCATTCAGTGTACTTTCTGTAACTGCGGATAAACACACCGTCTACGATAAGTCGAGACTCGCCTTCGTTACGACACTGTTTTCTTCCTACTTCATGTCGAGATTTCCACACTCAGAGTTTCGTTTAGGAAATTTTACAGCAGTTTTTTGTGTATTTGTGGTTAAATAACCCACTGTATTGCTCTTGAGTAAACACACGGTGATACTGTATCCTTTATTGCGGTAGGGCTGACGTTTCGGCAGAATCGCCCTCTTCAGAACTTGGAAGGGTGCATTGATATGCGATTTACTGCGCCAAACGCTTCAGTAAGCTAGACAGAAATATGAAAATCTAAATGGCAATGACACGATCAACTGCTTCTCGAAAAACTCACTGTTTCTCACGTGCCTTCCACTGAGGGAGAACATCTGGCTAGAGTGGCATGTTTTTAGCTACTTCATGAATGTAGATACCCTGCAAAGTATGTGTGCGGTTTCTTTTCGGCCAATTGATATTAAGCTAGTCGTCATTTTGTCATTAAGCCACTTTTTGAATGGTTGCATGTTTCGTCTATGTTAATCACTTCGTGTTGACCTCTCGTTGCCATCTATTGGTGATCGACTACCTTCACAATCTGTTCCTATGTCGTGTTCCAACTGTTGCAACCATTGTTTTGACGTGTTATTAACGGTTTTACCCATTTTCGAATGGTTTTTGTCTTGTTGCTATTCAGCGATATAACTCGTGTGACTTTTGTAGTCCTTTTCGCTTTGGTAATGGATGCAATGATGGCTTTGCTAGATAGAAGGCGCACATCCGATCTGAAAATGTTACGGCAATTCGTTTACCCAAAGGAGTTATCGAAGTTAGTGGCGGAGTACGATAAAGTCCAGGTTTGTCTCATAACTGTTCTGGTTCGGTTTTTGTTCATTTGATGATGCCTGCAGTTGCTCTGTAAGTTATATAATAAGCAGTACGGCAGTTATAATAAAAAGGAGAGGGGTTGTTCTGTGATGGAAACTCTGACTTTGTTTTTCACTTTGTTCTTTTGTCGTTTTGCTAGTACTTTAGCAAATTGGATTTAGGCTTTCGTAGAATGCGGTGAGAAGGACGTACGGCTCTTGCGACGAGTTGATATTGTTACACCAGACATCTACAAGGAATTCTTCAAAGATATAAAAATGGAAGAACCGGAATCTAACTAACCTTGGTGAGCTACCCGTTCGTAGTTAGTTCGTTCTTTACTTTTTTGCTTATCATTTATTTTTACTGATTTTATCTATTGTCTACCTATTATTTACTGGGGTGCATGTGGAGCAGTGGTCGGAGGTTCCCTGCAACACACACGTGGAATCGATCTCCGCTCTCGTGGCTCATTAAGCCTTCCATCTCTCCGGGGTCGAGAAACTGGTATCAAACTTCTCTGGGAGGATAGCAGCACTGGCTTGACACTTCGGTAGACCACTGCGAGTCATTGTAAAGGCCGGATATGTATTCAGTCACTTCTAACGATGCCTAGTGAAACTCAAAGCATGCCGCATCCCTCAAGGTTAGATCAACACCAAGAGCTTCTTAGCTTTTTATTGTTTACTACTTTTCCATATCTCAGGTATAAAAATGCTGTAGGTGCATGACGACAACATAATGAAACGTTAATGTTTTACGAAACGCTCACCAATGCCATTCACCTATATTGCCTGTGAGGAATGGCCTTTTTGTGGATTAGTTGCTCTTTGATGTTCTGACTATTTTCTCGGACGACATCAAAAAGTGTATTCTAGTTGAAATAGAGAGGGTTTGTAGTTTATTGGAATGTCTTGAAAATTCATTATATTTACCTGCTTGGATATTTGAGTGGCCCATCTTTACTGGTATTGGTTAACTCCTGGTTGGGTTTCCTGGTGGAAACGCCGAAATCCTCAGCTTGGGAGACCCCGCCGGGCCAACGAATTCCCAGCTGTACATCACAGCCCGACGGTCAGGAACACGTCCCAGCCACGGCGAGGGCGTAAATCGTTGGCAGGGATTCAGTGTAAGAGTATAAAAACAATCAGTGCATATAGTTTTATCATATAGAACAGATTATTTCCTTCCTTCACGTCAATATTCATGGGCATTACAATGTTATTGCAAATTCTCTTCGATTGATAAAGAACATTCCACATTTTGCTTCAATAATGCACAGTTTCTTTTCCTATGGAAATGTGTAACGACTGTACAGAAAATTTACTGAATGTGCTATAATCTATTTTTTCAGATCACGGTTTTTTGAGCGTGATGGGGACATGGGTATAAGTTTATCTCGCAACTACTGATTACTTTGAGCGTTCACTGTTGGGTTTCTGAATTCTGTATGTTATGTGTTTTGTATGGAGGCATATTTATTGTATCTCGATATTCCGATCACCTATTTTTGCCCACTTTGTTGCTTAGCGAGGCCAACTTGGTGCTTTTTTTTCGTGCTAACCATGTCAATAAGGGGTCTTCGTGGTCTACGTATGCCATTGGATCCTGTAATGTTTCCTCAGCGACTAAATGGTTTGGTAAAGTTCGTATTCCAACCACATCTGTCTATTTTTAATGTATAGATTCAGTAATTCTATCTATACTTTGAATAAAAGGGCATCTAAGCAATCGCTGAATTGACCTCGTGGCTCATTAAGCCTTCCATCTCTCCGGGGTCGAGAAACTGGTATCAAACTTCTCTGGGAGGATAGCAGCACTGGCTTGACACTTCGGTAGACCACTGCGAGTCATTGTAAAGGCCGGATATGTATTCAGTCACTTCTAACGATGCCTAGTGAAACTCAAAGCATGCCGCATCCCTCAAGGTTAGATCAACACCAAGAGCTTCTTAGCTTTTTATTGTTTACTACTTTTCCATATCTCAGGTATAAAAATGCTGTAGGTGCATGACGACAACATAATGAAACGTTAATGTTTTACGAAACGCTCACCAATGCCATTCACCTATATTGCCTGTGAGGAATGGCCTTTTTGTGGATTAGTTGCTCTTTGATGTTCTGACTATTTTCTCGGACGACATCAAAAAGTGTATTCTAGTTGAAATAGAGAGGGTTTGTAGTTTATTGGAATGTCTTGAAAATTCATTATATTTACCTGCTTGGATATTTGAGTGGCCCATCTTTACTGGTATTGGTTAACTCCTGGTTGGGTTTCCTGGTGGAAACGCCGAAATCCTCAGCTTGGGAGACCCCGCCGGGCCAACGAATTCCCAGCTGTACATCACAGCCCGACGGTCAGGAACACGTCCCAGCCACGGCGAGGGCGTAAATCGTTGGCAGGGATTCAGTGTAAGAGTATAAAAACAATCAGTGCATATAGTTTTATCATATAGAACAGATTATTTCCTTCCTTCACGTCAATATTCATGGGCATTACAATGTTATTGCAAATTCTCTTCGATTGATAAAGAACATTCCACATTTTGCTTCAATAATGCACAGTTTCTTTTCCTATGGAAATGTGTAACGACTGTACAGAAAATTTACTGAATGTGCTATAATCTATTTTTTCAGATCACGGTTTTTTGAGCGTGATGGGGACATGGGTATAAGTTTATCTCGCAACTACTGATTACTTTGAGCGTTCACTGTTGGGTTTCTGAATTCTGTATGTTATGTGTTTTGTATGGAGGCATATTTATTGTATCTCGATATTCCGATCACCTATTTTTGCCCACTTTGTTGCTTAGCGAGGCCAACTTGGTGCTTTTTTTTCGTGCTAACCATGTCAATAAGGGGTCTTCGTGGTCTACGTATGCCATTGGATCCTGTAATGTTTCCTCAGCGACTAAATGGTTTGGTAAAGTTCGTATTCCAACCACATCTGTCTATTTTTAATGTATAGATTCAGTAATTCTATCTATACTTTGAATAAAAGGGCATCTAAGCAATCGCTGAATTGACTATGAAAGATATTAAGTACCATCACACAAAATTCGTTGGGTAGAAAGAAGCTATTCGTTATTTCTGTTTTTTACAGTCTTCGTTTTTATAATTTTCTTTGTTGTGAATGCTTTGATAGTGTTAATAATTTTTGAAAATTTCGGAAGTTTCGCTTTTCGGTGGATGCACGGTCCATTCGTCGTGTCGTGAATGTTGGACCATGGAGAAGTAGTTAACTTGCATTTTTCTTGTTTTGTTTTTTTTATTTCAAATGGCTCGTCGTCACATGTACTGTGCGGATGCCAGCACTTTTTGCATTCAATTGATTTTCCTCAGGCTCATCGTCCACAAAGGCCTTCCAACGTTTTGCATCTTGTTTCGGCTGCTGCTTCAGGATGGTTAGACCGATTGTACTTTCAATCATGTGGAATAGATCGTACTGAAGGGAGTCGAACCAGCAGCTTGCTTCCTTGTGGACTACATCACTAATCACTGCGCTGCCTCTACCACCTAATGATTACTAATGACTATAGGTGCATAGAAGGATTACAAGAAATCTTGATGATAACCTCGTATGCTCTTAAGTTTGTTCCAGTTTTTCAAAAGTGTAGGCGGGTAAGAAGTCATGACTGTAGTCATAGAGATTCTTTTGCAGTGGAAATCCGTGATTTACCACAGGTTTGAAAACGTACGAAAATGAATTCTGGCTGAAATTCATTATTTTAATAATAGTAATAATGTTAGTGTAGGGTGAAGTTTAGAGAACATGATGATCTGCCACATCACGAAGATCGAAATCCGATTCTTTTGGTATAAAACATTGTAAGTAGTGAGCTGGTAAAGTGATAATATAGAAAAAGGACGAGTTTCCCATAAAAGGAAGATACGTGGCGCTTTATTAGAAAGAGACGCTTAAAAGAAAACTCATTTATGCCTTGGGAGTTGAAGACTTGCGATCAGGAACGAAAGAAGAAAAACGTTAAGCCACTAGGCATTTATATGTCGACATTTCGTTCGAAGAAGGGTTTCCTAAGATCAGATAGGCTTTCCAATTTTCATATTGTGATTACAGACTCGACGTATTTTTTGGCGGCTCCTTTATTTTAAATCGAAAATAAAAGTCAATTCTTCTGTAATTTCGTTGCCATTTACTCTTTTTAATTTGAGTTGTGCTCTTAGAAACACTTAAGAACATAATAACTCAGATTAGAGTTAGTAACTTAATTGAAGGTTAAGCAAGACATTCTCGATATGTTGCTAGTGTAAACGAAAGGTCAGAGCGCTGTTCGAACATTCAGAAATCTGAATACCAATCAGCTCGTCTTTGGAATGATATCCGACTATTCATTACTCTTCAGGAGAGATTGCAGTAGTATCAAGTATATCAGAAAGGCGAACTAAGTTTGAAGTGCGGCTAAGTCGGTTTGTGGATTCTCTACGAATGGTTCAGTGCCGTGGAGAACGCAAAAAGGTGTAGGCATTGTTAGGAAATTGAATACCACTATGTTAGCTTTTTTCACTTTCTATTCATTTTGTATACTTCAGTACCACGGAAATTCGATTACAGCGGTCTTAAGATCATAAAAAAAATTCGAGTTCTTAAAATCGAAATGACGTCTTGTGCTCATTTCTGACATTTTTCTAAAAATGATTACATGGCCGTCATTGTTTTTTGTGCCTTTCTCTATGTTGCTTGTTGTTTACGAAGGCTTATTACGTTCATCAGTGGCGTTAATTTGGATGCACTACTGCAGCATTTAATCAACTGAAAGGAAATACTGCTCAAATTTTTATTTATTGGCTATCTTTTTTTTCCACCACAGCATGTTACGTGGAATATAACCACAATGGTGCTTAGATATTTGCAAGATTTCGATCATAGCCCAGACCTGAGCCTGCGATTATCTCTTTTTGGGGCTCACGTGTTGCCCACTGCACCACTGAAGCCCTTGCATAGTCTTCCACTAAAGCAGGCTTTTTTTTTTTACCATGCCATCAGCTGTCAGCCATCAACAGGAATGATCTAGAGAGCCTAAATCGCTACTGAACCCACTTTAGCTGAGGAGGTAGTTGAAATAACAATACTTAACTTTTGTCTGCTGCTTGTTATTTTATTTTGCCGCAGGGTATAATGTGAAATATAACCACAGTAATGCTGCCCACTTTACGATGGCTCACGTATTGCCCGTCGCAACACTGAGACCCTCGTTCACCGCGCGCTTCACCTAGGAAGGTGTTCATCTCTGATTGTGGATTAATATGTTCTAGCTAAAAGTTTTCGGTCATCATTAGGAGCATAACTTTTGTAGTACAGGTAACTCTGTTTTCGTGTTTCGAGCAATCCGACAACTTTTGGTTATCATCGTTTAGCTAAGCATTCAGCATAATACTACTAACACACACTTTGTTCCGTCACTGAAAATCGCCAAACTACTTGGAAACACCGTTGTCTTTTTCCGTATTCCTGTTGAGCAAACGCGAGGTGTTATTTTATTTTTTATTCACGAAAACAAGCTGACGTTTCGGCGGATTTCGCCTTCCTCAGAGCCTGGGAAGGTCAAGTTGAGAGCAATCTATTCGGCGAAAAACCTCCATAAGCAAACAGAGAAAACGCTAAACGAAGACTTCAATCACAATAAACACAGCTTGCCAGATAGAACAGCTATTACCCTTTTCGGGGCTCATTTATTAATCACGGCACAACTGAGGCTTGCGTTCTACTTTTTTCTTAAACACTATTTTTTACGCAAATCGTACCATCAGAATTCATCTGTCAATGGGAATGGTCTTGCTAGTACAAATCGGCATTAAACCAAGTCAGGCCGAGGCAGCTGTCGAAATCACAATATATACTGCCCATCATTTTTCCATGGCAAGATGTTATGTGGAACATCTATGTGAAATACAGCCAGAATGGTGCTGAGATATTTGCAAAACTCCCTGTTGACGGGTGATTGGTGATGGCACCGTTGGGACGAAAAGACTGGTTGAGTGAAAGCGGAACGAGGGCCTCAATCGTGCTTTGTACGTAGCACGTGAGCCCACCGAAATGTCGGTTGGATCTAACCAGGGGGTCAAGTGTTGCAAATAACTAGGCATCATTGTGGTTGCACTTCATATAACGCTCCCTCATGAAAAAATAATGGGCATTAGGGCAAGCGTTAAACATTATGCTTTCAATTTAGTTTAGACAGAAGCAATAATAGAAGTTCCTGGTAGCTATGAGATGCATTTTCAAGACATATGAACATATGAGCGATATGAACAGCTAGGTAAAAAGAGGGGCTAGGCGAGGATATACTATTTCCCGAAAATTATGTAGTGTAACCCTCAAAAATGTAATGCGAACACGGGGGTGCATCAACATAGTAAAATTTGATGGTCAGCAAATATATCATCTTTGCTTTGTTGACGATGTCAATGTCAAAATATCAAGCATTGGCCAAGCGGAAAAGATGTCGGCTGACAGGATCGACTTTCTATTAACCTCGGCATGGGAATATGAATGCGTCGTTTTCGTTCTCAGAAATCGCGAGGTTGGAAAATAGCATGCGTTTACTTCCATAGAAAAACACACTACAATACAACAGTAGCTGACGTTTCGGCAGTATCGCCTTCTTCAAAGCCTGAAAGGGTATACTGATACACACTTTATTTAAACATGAAGGAGGAATACACATGCATGGCTTATCTATTCAGAAGCTTATGGCTCTCTTAAAAGAGTGCCTAAACTAGCACAAAGCGTATTAATGCTTCGAAACCGACTTTCCTTGAACCTCGGTGTGCTTAATCAATATGTTCGAGGAGACGGACCGCTGAAGAAGACCTGACTCGACACGAAGGCGAAGCCGCCACATCGAGGCGAAAGACAAGCGTGGACCATCGACTCGGATCATCGGCTCTGCTGAAGACGAAGACGTCGAAACGTTAGCCGATAATAAATATTATTATCAACCTCGTGTAAGCTCATCAAGGAAAAAATACATAGTGCCTAAACTGTTCGAACTTCAGATGGTCCGGGAAATATCACACGCAAATGTGAGGGCTGGCAATGGTATAGCGGTTGGCACCAACTCTCGCCATTGGGTTCATGTCTAGAATAGGCGCCCCGGTTATCGAACTACGGCTGCTGCTCTACTGCAGATATATAGATGATTGTTTTCTCTTCTTCTCTACTCATGAGGAGATGGACACATGCTTTGAATTATTGAATGAGCAGTGTGAGTACATTAGATTCACCCGGGAAAAACCGAAAGAGACCTGGCTTCTATTTCTTAACGTTCAAATCAATATATGAAGTAGTGGTTACATGACAAAGTGGTACCAAAAGCCAAGTAACAAAACATCCTGGTTCATTTCCTCCCTCATCCATCACACGCAAAGAGGGCGCTTGTTAGAAATATACTTGTAACAGCTACCTCTGTGGGCACAACCAGGGAACTAAAGGAAGAATCATGCGACTTGGCTCGGCAAATAGCCATCTGCAATGGCTACGAAGTAGTTACGAGATAAGTTTAGAAGAAGAGCGATGCGCCGAAACGAAACACTTGGCCAAAAGAAAGTTCCGTCTACGTTGCCCTTTATAGGCGATGAAGTAAGCATAGCTATAAAACGATGCCTAAAAAGGGTAGGTATAGAGGAATCGGTAGCGATAATTGAAATACCACCGAATACTCTTCGTCATCAATTAAATCGCATCCGCTTGTATGACCGTCTATGTGAGAACAGATTACGTAATTTGCTCTTACGGCAGGGAAGGTGATTGCATGAGTTCAGGCACGATATGCCTGATCTCTTGCAATGATTGTGGAGATGAATATATTGCCTAGGCGGGGAGACTTGTGTATCCGTATAAAAGAACACCTAGGCGGGAAACGAAAAGCAAGACAAAGTGCTCCACTAAGCACGCATAGGATGCAAAGATATAGCGGAGACGATTTTGAACTTAAAGTCAATATCCTCGCACCGATTTGGCACATACTGTCTGTATTTGCTAGGCGTATTCATGCATGCGTGTGGGTGCGTTCTCGCTTTATGCGGATTGTATTCTACGAGTCAATTCGGCCAAAAGCCTGCAATCAAGTGACAGGAAAGTATATGGGAGGCGGTTAGGAGTCGCCTCCAAAAAATAAGCTCCATATCCACTCTGGGAGAGCCTGGAAAGCTACTCGTGAGTATAACCAGCCCCCACGTTCAGAGCCCAGCAAGCTATTCGTGGGCATCACATATGCTAAACACAGTAAAAAAACGGACCTCATTCCCCTTACCGCGAAAGAGCTCCCAGTTTCGCAGCGTTGAGTAGGACGAGTACGAAGAGGCTGCTAAAATCTCAGGGTCAATGGAAGCTGCCTGGATCAAGAACTATGGTGACGATCTGTACCTACAATGCACGTACACTTGCATCCGAATCCTCGATAGAAGATTTGCTCATGCAAGCAAGAATGATAAGGTACGACGTCATCGGGCTGGTCGAGACGAGACGACGCCACCCATTCAACGCTGTCTATGACACGAGAAAAACCGTTTGTCGGAACATGCGACAGTAGAGAGGGGTAGGCGGTGTCGGCGTTCTCGTCAACACGAGTTTGTTCATGAACATCGATTCATTCGAACAGCTAACAACCCGAATCGGACGTTTACGATTAAAAAGATGTGGATCAACACCGGCTTTGACAATCTTCGTCGTTTACGCGCCAACTGCTGATGTCATCGTACTTACAACACCAGACATTAGCCAAGCGGAACGTATGCTTGCGGACTTCGATAAAGCGTGTGGAAAGATTGGTCTTCTACTAAATCTAAAGAAAATGATGTCCATGAAGAACGGATTGGTTTCGCAGACCCCATTCACTCTCATCTGTACGAATATCTCTCTCCAAATGCACCAGATGCGTCTGTCTTAGTCGGAAAATCAACGTGATAAACTCCGAAATTGAGCAGAAAAAAGCGATCGACTTATTGAACCTTTGAGAACATAGAAGATGTGGTGAAGAGAACAAAGGACCTCGACTTCGTGCTCAACTTTTAGACTCCACGATTCTTCCTTCCTCACCGTATGCTTCAAGATGCTGGTGAGCAGCCAGGAAAGAAGTTTATTCAGCGAAGACGGTCATGCAAGCGGTTACGAACTAACTGGCGATGTAGAGTATCCGGTGGTATTTTCTGTCTGAGGAAGGCTCTGGAGAAAGTACTGTCTCCAGAAACTCTCGAGCTAATACGCCAGCGTGGAATCGTACGAGTTTCAGGAAACCGAGAACTAACGTCCGAGCTTGCAAAACAATGCAAACAGGCGATAAAAGAAGGTCTTAAAGAGTGAAGAGCAGCAGTAATGGTCGTAGCTGTAGAGGCATTCGTAAAGCTCGCCGAAGCATTGCGAATTAAAAGAATAAGATGATTGCACTCCGACGCCCAGACGGAACAATAACAGCGTCCAGAAAGGCAATGGAGAAAATCATCCACGAATACTACTCAGATCTCTTCGATAGCCACGTCCACCTCCCGTCTTATGAAATAAAAGAGGATGGATATGTTGTTCCACCGGTTCTCCCTTTCGAAATCCACATGCCATTTCGTCGGTGAGAAATCGAACAGCACTAGGTCCGAACAGGATAAGATCAGAACATCTGAGGAACCTTCCGCCTGTCCTCGTAAGCACACTGTCTCGGCTCTACTCACGTTACCTGTCCGAATGCAAGATCCCTACCCAGTGGAAGACCAGCAAGGCCGTGTTGTTATTCAAGAAGGGGGACCTACATTTGGTGCATTATCAACCCTATTGCGACTAATTGTATTGAGTACGGCGAGGCTGCTGAAATTTCAAGGCCAATAGAATTTGCCTGGATTCAGAAGACCTATGGTGACGATTTGTACCTGCAATGCACGTACACTTAAATCCAAGTCCTCGATAAAGGGTTTGCTAATGCAAGCAAGAAGGATAAGGTACGACGTCATCGGCCTCGTCGAGACGAGACGACGCTACCCATTCAACGCCGTCTATAACACTCATCACCGTTTCTTGGAACATGCAACAGCAGAGGAGTAGGCGGTGGCAGAGTTCTCATCAACACGAGTTTGTCCATGAACATCGATTCATTCGAACAGCTCACAACCCGAATCGGACGTTTAAAATTAAAAAGATGTGTATTAAAACCGGCTTTGACAGACTATACATTCTTCAATGTCATTATTGGAGAAACCTTCGTCGTTTACGCGCCGACATCAAACTATGACGAAAAGAAGTCGAAGCGTTCCATATGGACTTGGAGAAACTCTGCAGAGAAGAACATTCTTCAAGGTCGCCATTGGAGAATTTTACGTCGAGATCAGACGAAAGAAAACGTCTGCAGAACGTCACAGTGGAACCCAAGGATTGGAGTGGATCGAACAGGGTGAGCGGCAATCTCAGTTTATCATGGCGGCCAAGACCATCCATGGTAACTCGTATTTCAAAAGCTCCATTCAACGCTTTACGTGTGAGTCCTCCAAAGGAGAATATCACAACGAATTAAGGCATATCATAGTAAATAGAAGGCTTGCCTAACCGATGTCGCTGTTGTCCCATAATTCAACACAGAATGAGACCGTCGTACAATATTCTAATTCTCGTGGAAAGCAGAAAAAGTTGATAAATTTAAAAACCGAAGTCCCAGACCCACGGTAAATTGGGACTTATTGAATTCATTAGTCGGCTGTTCGGAAGATGCCATTTTCGATAACATCAGCGAAGAATAATATCGGCTCATTCAACATCTTCACGTTGGCGCTATAAAAGCTGAGAGTTCGAAAGTCAACAAGAGATATCTGTTTCCAGAAATTTCCGAGCTGATACGCCAGTGTGGAATCGCACGAGCTGCAGGCATCCGCGAACTAACGTCCCAACTTGCGAAACAATGCAGACAGGCGATAAAAGAAGATCTTAAAGAGAGAAGAGCAGCAGTAATGGTCGAAGTTGTAGAGCCTGGGGAAAGCATTCACAGAGCCCACCGAAGCTTCGCCAATTACACCACCAAGATGATTGCACTCCGACGCACAGACGGAACAGTTACAGCAACCAGAAATGCAATGGAGGAAATCATTCAAGAATACTACTCAGATCTCTTCGATAGCCATGTTCACCTTCTATGATATGAAATAAAGAAGGATGGTTATGTTGTATCACCGTTTCTCCCTTCCAAATCCGACATGCCACTTCGTCGGTAAAAAATCGAACAGCACTTGATCCAGACAGGATAAGGCCAGAACATCTGAACAACCTTCCGTTAGTTCTCGTAAATACATTGACCAGGCTCTTCAGACGTTATCTGTCTGAAAGCATGGTTCCTACTCAGTGAAAGACCAGCCGGATCGCGTTTTTGTTCAAAAAGGGTGACTTACACGATGTTGGCAACTATCGTCCAATTTGCTTGCTGTCTGTCGTCTACAAACTTTTCACTCGAGTCATCCTAAACAGGACTGACAGAACCCTTGTCGGGGGAAAGCCGTGTGAGCAAGCAGGGTGTCGAAAATATTTTAGCACAGTGCACGACATCCACTATAACAGGACTCACTGAAGTATCGCGAAAGCGCAAAGGACCTCTCTTTCACACTTTCATCGATTTGAAGGAAGCCTTTGATTTAGCTGATATAGAACCAGTCATGGAAACCTTCAGCACATAAAGTTTCTTCGTGAGCTGTACAAAAATTTCACAACCAAAATATCACCATTCCACAACGATATTAGCATCAAGGTCAAAAAAGGGTTTTGGCAAAACGATACCATCTCTCCAAAATTATTTACCGCCATCTTTCAGAACGTCGTGCGAACACTGGAATGGCATAATATGGGAGTGAAAATCGATGGTCGGCAGTTACACCATCTTCGCTTTGCTGATGACATCGTCGTTATAGCACCAAACATTAGCCAAGCGGAACGTATGCTTGCCAACTTTGATGAAGCCTGTTGAAAGATTGGTCTTTGACCAAAGCTCACAAGAACGATGTTCATGAAAGGCGGAATAGTCTCATATGCACCATTCACGCTTAACGGAACGAATATCTCCGAATGCTCCAGTTATATCTAGGTCGAGAAATCAATATGGTGAACGACTTAGCTCTAGGGCTGAGCAGAAAGAAACGAGCGGGTTGGGATGCTTTTAAGTGCATCGACGATCTAGTGAAGAGAGTAAGGAGCACCCGATTCCGTGTCCACCTTTTCGATTCAACGGTACTTTTTGCGCGAACGTATGCGTCAGAAACTTGGTCGCTGAGTAAGCAGGATAAAAGATCACTCAGCGTTATCGAACGCGCAGTCGAAAGGACGATGATGGGAGTACCCCGTTTCATACAAGCAACGGATGAGATTCGAAGCTTCGATCTGCATCAGCGATCTAAAATCAAAGATATCGTTCTGTACGTTATACCGTCGAAGATGGAGTGAGCCGGACATGTAATTCGTATGAATGAGAACCGCTGGAAAAGAGCCGTTAGTGACTGGATTCCTCTGGATTTCAAACGCACTGCAGGAAGTCCACCGACTCAATGGTCAGAGTTTTTTACGAAATGCATAAAAGGATGATATGATGCTTTGCAAATTCCTAGAGCAGGCAGAACTCACTAGGCTGCTCTTGCACGCCACATGGAAAAATGGAGGATTTACTGGCGCCCGCTCGAGTCCCTCGATTATCGAGGGAACGACAGGGGGTACAGATGATACTGAACATGTCTCACTCACCAGCTTCTGCAAGACGAGAAACACCACCTGCGGGGTTTCAAAAAATCCAACTTAAAGATAATTTGGGAAAAAAACTCAAGAGTTACCGTCTTAGGAGATAGATAATATTCTTCCGTTTCTCACCAGCGCGGATCATTTTTGATGAAACCTTGCGTAGGATCGTGTGAAATCTCCACGAGTTTCAGATTGATACGTAATTACGTTGCAAGGCCCGACTACACAAGCTACACATGTACGAAACACATGAGGTAAAGGCATTACAGCCACCTCCTTTCAATTCGCCGCGAGAAGAAGTTTTTAGTTCAAACCTCAGGCAGCGCAAGAATGCAAGAATGGGCTACTCGGACGAATGAGAACTAATAAAGTCAGAAACTATGAGACTGTCAGTTATAAATGTGGAATGTTCATAGCGATTTGTTCCCGTTTAGGCGTTGAGACAGCAAAAAAATAGCTTGGAGATAGCTCTCCTTAATGTAATAAAGGATAAAGCTTTTAGCGTTGATCAATCCCGGAAGAGCGCGTCATACCTTCAGCTTCATTAAGCATTGTTTAGAGGTGATTGGGTCCATATCTGGTCCATCCAGTGACTCGCAGTGGTTCACCGGTGTATCGAGCCAGTGCTGCTATCCTCCCAGACCAGTCTGGTACCAATTTGCCGACCCCGGAGGGTTCGAAGGCTTGGTGGTCTATGGGCACGCGGATCGATTCCACGTGTGTGATGCAGGGCATCTTCGAACACTGTGCCACACGTGCCCGTAAATTCCTTTGTAGCCGATTGTATGAAAAACAATTGAAAAGTCAGTATCGAAAATCCGACACGGGTTACGTCATATTTGCAAGCGCGGAATGTTAGAAACCTTCAAGCGTTTCCTTACCTAGCACTGAACTACCAAGAAGTCCCGTCCTATGCTTGTGGAAACTCGTAAATAACTATTACTGATAATCGTGGATCTACCCACCTTTCAACCTTTAAAATAGGAACCATCACTTGTTTTGTAGAGGGGCACACGGTTTGAATGGCTTAGTTTATAAACCTAATTGTCGTACAGTTGACGAAACACGTGCCAGCCTATCTCACGAATTCTCAAATGCTTCGGGATCTCCTACGCAACCCACGCCTTAACCGCCGCACATATAGTGTCCTTCGACGTCACCTCCCTTTGTGCTAATGTATAGAATATCTTAGCAATTCAAGACATACGCCAGTTTTCTGGACAACATGGGAAAGCAATAAGGATTTATGTTTTATCAATCCAGCAGGTTTTTTAAAGGAGTGCATAAAATGTTCAATCTTCACATGGTGTGGGAAGTATTTCTTACAAATGCTATAATTGGCAATGGGGCTGCGAATAGCACCAAACCTTCACATTGCCTTTTTATTTAATGTGGAAGCACCAGTAATCGATCTGCTTCTATTGCTTTCCTGTACATATGTAAATGACTATTTTATCATCTTCTTCACGCAAGAGGAAATGGACAATTCACTCGAGTTATTGGACGAACAGTGATAATAAATAACTCCAAGTAAAACCTAAAAAAACTGGTTTTATCTTTTAATGCTCAAATTAACCTATTATAGAGAATTCCTCTATCACATAGAATTCTCTATCTACCTAACCAAGACGTTCGATGGATCGATGGAGATCGCGCCACCACAGCGCCGGGTGCATGCGCTGCGTCCATATCCCGTCCTGGCCAATGGGAACGCCGCTCGCTCGCACGTAGCCACACCCACGAGCAGTGCCGTCTTGCCCCGACAACGCCTCTTAGATTGGCGTTGCCAACTCCATCATTGATCCGAACCCGCTCAATTACGTCTTTCTTCTTGAATTAAACTGATTTGTGTGTAATAATATTAAGCGAAATTCTTAACTCTCACATTACGAATACTTTGTTATCGTTCGTCCTCATGTAATCGCGTTGTATGGGTTAACATAAGCTCAATACAAACATTGCTCACAGGTTTCTCACAACCCTTCGTATTCTTGCGCTGTGGCCGTAACATCATCACCAATGCACCATTGTTGTAATAATATTCCAATGCTTCGTTATTCTCGTTATTGATCTCACTTCACAACCATGACCGTTTATCACTTTAACTTACTTAATTCATGTGTTAAAATTTATATCGTTATAGTTATGTTGTTGTTATATTAATGTATAAAAAGGTTTAATTACCCAAGTTTGAGGTTTCTCAAACCCTTCGTATTCTTGCGCTGTGGCCGTTACATTGGTGCATTGGCCAAGCCGACGAACTCAAACGACAAGCCAAACCTCAACACGGGAATACACCATCAAGTACGTTACATTAACTCTCAAAAAGAAAAAGAATGG
This sequence comes from Angiostrongylus cantonensis, assembly GCA_009735665.1. NCBI lineage: Eukaryota > Metazoa > Nematoda > Chromadorea > Rhabditida > Metastrongylidae > Angiostrongylus > Angiostrongylus cantonensis. The sequence goes on along the minus strand of MQTX01000450.1, from coordinate 61,771 downwards.
CAACGATCTTGTCCGTTCGGCAAGGGCTGTTAACAAAGGCAATCAACCGCCTCGCATCCACCTTGAATAGCTATCAGGATGAAATAGACACGCCACTAGACCTGCCATCTGAACAAACTAGCAGGATCGAGTACATTACTGGACGACAAAACAAGATGGAACAAGCAAAAACGGCCATCGAGTAGGATCGGAACAGCCTCCAGACCGCACTGGATGCCCATGCCATAATGGCTGACCAACTGCAGCAAAACCCCAATACTCAAGCAAAGGAGGAACTGCAACAGACTATCAACATGAAGGTAGAACAAACATTAGAGCACCTCGACGAAGCGGAACGTTATCTCTCTAAGCTCATCGAATTAAGAAAAACGCTGGAAGTCACGGATGCTAAGAAACTAAAGGACTCAAACGTCTATCCACCTATGATAAATCTACCACCTATTCCTATTCCAAAGTTCAACGGAGACATAAGGGAGTGGGAAACATTTTGGGGAGCTTTTAATTACAATGTCCACTCGCGCCAGATGGACGACCTCCAAAAAATGACCTATCTGCTGGACGCCCTACAGGGAGAAGCAAAAGAATGTGTCAAACAATATCAAATATCACAAGGAACTTACTATATAGTAATACAGCAGCGTAGCCTGCGTACAACGGAAGCAAGGACGAAACGCCTTGAAGATCAAGAAACACTGTGTGAAACCCTTTATTCGGGAGGTACCGAGATCGATATAACAAGAACGTGCTGCTTTATTATCTCTCCTCCTGCTCCTCACACGGAAGAATGGCTCTTGTAAGAAACGTGTTTCAAATAGCCACTGGTGTGTGGAATGTCGCACGACAAATAGATATTTCCAGTGGCTACGAAACGGTAGCTGTTCGGAATAGGTTTGGAAGGATGAACATGCCCATGAAAGCTTCAGTCTATTAGTTTAACAAAAGTGACTCCTCGATTATCTTGACCTTCATTTCCAACAAAGTAAGGACCACTATACAACATTGCTTAAAAAGGTCAGGCCTATAGAAATCGGCAGCACTGATTGCAATGCCATCGAGCACTCTATTACACCAGCTGGCACTTAACCGGCTGTGTGACCGCTTCTGTACAACGAAGAATAGCATGTCGCATCGTAGAGACAGTAACTGTATGAGTACGGGTACGGTTTACCAGATCGAGTAGGGTACGAAGACACCACGGTTAAGTAAAAGATACTGTTGTCACATAAAAATCCGAAACATCAGAGCATTGAAGTCTCGAAGCATTTCGGATAACTTACAGAGAATTAAAGCAAATCGCAAGGAAGAGCGCCTTGTGAGCACCCATGACCTCACGTCATACCTCAAGCTGATTTTTTGTCCAAGTGTTTGTGCTGCTGGTCTCTATCAAATAACTAATAGGCTCACAAAAAAAACGATAAATACTTAAAGCTCTTATTATGTGAATAAAAATTTATGCACAAGATTTATCTGCTGAACCAATGAAAGTGTTTGACTGAGTGGACTGCGCGCCAATTTGACTTTTTTGCTTACTTTGATCCTTGGATCTCCTCTCTTCACTGGTTGTGTGGGCTCCAGCATAATTTCCTTTTTCCGGAGATTTGCTGGCTTAGCCAATTTGGTTTTCGGGGGTCCCGGAGACAACCGGGCGAAGCTCTGCTCTAAGTCGTAACCACCACTGCCAGCCGCAGCCCCTGTGGATAAGAGGGAGATTTGCTACCATGCAATTAATTTGATACCAGTACGGTGGTGGATCTTGGTATCGACTTATTTACTGGGCTTTTTTATGGAAACACCGGAGTCCTCTTCAGCTTCGAGGATCTTACCGGCAGATTAATCTCTCCGCTGTGCATCGCAATCCGACACCCAGGAACACCTCCTAGCCACAATGAGGAGACAAACCTTTGGGAAAATTTGGCATTTTTAGGCTCTTAAAAAGGCTAAACCGCTGAGACGTTAGTTATTACCAATAAATGTAAACTATAGTGACAACTTCGTGTTTTATTATTAAAAAAACGGCCTTAATATCGTATTTGAAGAAAGGTCGGTTTCGAAGTTTGCAAACACATTTATGTTCTCTTCCTTGTAATGTTACGTAGTGTTTTCCTGTACTTCGAATTCACTGAGCGTGATAACACCCTGTGTAGCATTAAGCGGTCTTGCCTTTTCACACATGCATTTTCAATGTGTTAACAAGAAATTCGGAAAAATTAAGCTTGGAGGGATCCTTGGAGACCGTGTAAGAAGTCATTAGAGGTGCCACGCAACGCACACTTGGTCATTGGTTCGATCCAAAGCTCCAAGCTCGCCATGGCTTACATTCTTCTAGTCCTGTTACTATGTTTACTTATTTCTGCTGACGGCTAACTGATGATTGCACCGATAGTTTAAAACCATGGCTGAAAGGAATAAGCAAAGCAATAATCTCGATTGGAGTCGTGGATAACGGGTGAGCTCCGGTAAGGGTATTCGCGACTTCGAAGTCTTGCTGAGGTTCAGAGTTTTGCACATATCTCACTGTCTTTGTGGTTGTCGTTAATTGAATCGTTCTGAAAGGATAATCGACCTAGAACCATGCTCTATAAAAATCCAATACCGAGCAACTTTGTTCCATCCTAATGGTGCTCCATCCCATTCATTGCACTTGATTCGACTCTGGAGATAATGATGAGACGAGAAACGTCGGCCTTACATGAACACTTTGTTCCAATCAATGCGACTTGTAAAATAGAGACAACATCAAAATCTCGGTTACAACAAGAAATTTGACTGAGTTTGTTTAAATTGATGAAACAAACAGAAATTTGAGCAGAAATCAAACTACCAGTGGAAGAAAAACTCCTATGTATCCATTAGGAAAGTTTTTCGGGTAGAAATGAAATAGAAGGACCGCAACAATTGCCAGAACTCTGATTCCTTGCAAGTCACTTCGGAACTTGTCATTTTTTCTATCCAACGAAAATGGTTAAAATTTGCTAATAAAATGATCTTTCATCTGCCATCTTCCATGTGGGCTTTATAAACCGGAGACTTTTCATGAATGCAAAGTCAGTGGTGTGGCCCCAGTATCACCAGAAAATCGTTAAAAATTGCTCAGGCCGGTTGAACGCCACTTCCTTCGACGTTCCTTAGTCGATCGAAATGAACGAAAGCAAGCGGCTCCGTCGATTCCATCCTTCCAAAGGTAAATATGAAAGTGCGAGTTACACATATAAATAAACGCTTAAGTAATCCTTGGAGAGCGGCGAAAATCAATAATACAATGCAATTTAGTACAGTTAAACTACTAAAATTTTATAAAATCCTTAGTGTTTTTTCTAGAAGTTAGAAAAACTGAAATCTATGGCACTACTCAGCTCACTGGAGGTCGTGCAGGAGATCTATGAATGTGTTCAACTACATAGCTTCTTTGCTCTCCTAAAATTCTTTGTGTTGTCGAGGAGTCCAAAATAAATTCAATCGAAAATAGGCTCCACGAATAGTAAGGAATTTCGGCGAGAAAGATTAGACATAAATAATTTTAAAAGAAGAAGCAACTTCAGACATATTACCAAACATCATGGGAGTATTCATGAATACATAGGGGCTAACCCACTCCGAAGTAGAGCAAATGCTCAACAAGATCCAAAGGATTGAGTACGTTCGGATAAAGCAGTAGGAAACAATATGATAGGGCATAGACTTCAAACATTATCAAAATAACTTAACAGATCACAAAACTGTTCAGCAGTTTACTTCCGAACACCGAGATGGAGGACAGAACTCTCAGATATGAATTAGATCGTTCGTAAGATGCACTCGACGATAACCCGATACGCATTATTTTATCTGGCCGATTTCGTGAGGTATAATCGACTCGATCGGCGTTCAGCGAGATTCATAAAGAAGACGATAATCCTCAAGCAGCAGCCGAATCCAAAGGCGAAGAGATCGAAGTGCTTCCTGGGTGATGAGAGTTCGAAATTGACCAGGAGACGTCTGTCTCCAGAAACTCCCGAGCTGATACGCCAGCGTGGAATTGCAAGAGCTCTAGGCAACCGCAAACTAACGTCCGAGCTTGCGAAATTATGCAGACAGGCGATAAAAGATCTTGAAGAGAGAACAGCAGCAGTAATGGTCGAAGCTTGAGAAGCTGGGAAAAGCATTCCCAAAGCTCACCGACGCTTAGCCAATCACAAGACCAAGATATTGCACTCCGACGCCCAGACGGACAGTCGTCCACAAACTTTTCACACTAGTTATCCTAAACAAGACTGACAGAACACTGGATGAAGGACAGCCATGCGAGCAAGCAGGGTTTCGAAAACGATTTAGTAATATGTACCACATCCACACGATAACAAGGCTCATTTACGTATCGCGAAAGTACAAATGGCCGCTCTGTCTCAGTTTCATCGACCTACAGAAGGCCTTTAATTCAATTGAGATAAAAGCAGTCATGGAAGCCCTTGATAGTCAAGGCATCCCTACTCAGTAGGTAAAGATTTTTCGTATCTACACAGGTTATCTACTCCAACTCTACACATTGACGACGAGCCTTCGACCGTCTGTGCTGCGATTCATCGACGGTCGTTCTGACAACCGCCGAAAAATGACGCTCATCATTGATCACGTGCTGAGATGGGCCATTGTGCTATTATCTTGTAGGTGATATGCTTTTAAAAATTGGAAAAGCGATAAAAGAAAACATTTTATCAATGAGATGAGCAGAAAGGCTATAAAAATGCAATTGCCAGCTTACCAGTGGTACCATTCTAACCAGCCTTTTCTTTTCAACCACAGAAGGGCTTTAAAACAAGTGATGACTATGAAAAATTTTAAATCACACACACTGCTTTTTTACTTAGTTTGTAGAGATTCGATAACTTTAATGCTGCAAAATGCTGTCCCTTAGGGCTCGCATAGAGACCGTTGCACCAAAATATCTTCGAACTCACTCTAACCAGTCGTCTCCACCCCTCATTGATGCGGAAAGAATTCCTAAGTGTCAAAAGTCGATACAAGGGATCCACTGTAGATCAACTGTGCTGTGAAGGAGTTCAACACATCGAGGTCAGCGATTATGAGTGGATGGATAACTATTTCTCAGGACCCACTGGGCTACTCCTGCACGCGACAGGGAAAAATGGACGATTTACTGGCGCCCGCTCGAATCACTCGACCATCAACGAGACTAAAAGTGATACAGTTGAACATGTGTATTACACAGAATAGAAGCGATTAGCATAAAGAAGTGAAATGCGAACCATCCTACTGGGCTGCCTTCGCGCATGGACAATGAGGAAAGTATTTCATAGTTTAGGTATAGAATCTTATGGGCAAACGAAAAACAATCGCGTTCCTAAATCTAATAAATAGGGCTCTTAAAACTTGTGCACATCACAGTGTGTAGAGGAGGTACCAAGCAATAGAGGAATATCTGACAAACGTTTCGCTTTTTTTTTGCAAACCGGTCCTGCTGTGAGAAGTGACAATGGGAGAAGGCTTTGTGTGAAGAATCCATTGCAACCCTCATCAGAAAACCTCTCTACCAAACTTCCATCAAACTCAGTGCCACAGCATGTAAATGCCGAAAAGTTGAATACTGCTCCGAGAAAAATTCTTCTGCTCAGATGTCGAATATGGCACATCCTATGATTGTTTTGATAGGCTCGTATCAATTCCTAAGCAAACTGAAGCTGAACAAAAGCACTTTAACGTTTGTCTACCTTTTCTCGCGCATAGTAAGAATTCAGTGAAGAAAGAGAAAAATGTCTTTGTTGCTTTAATCACTACGAAACAACATTCGGTAATCTATAGCTGAAGAAGTGAATGCTGTCAGAATTTCTTTCGAACAACTGTTGCATTTTAATGAGTAAGGCATTACTTCTTGAAACTCTAGTTAATATAGATTTACAACATATTTATCAAGGATTCCCAATATGGGAGCTATTAATGTCCATAATGTAAGACATTTTAGTGTCAGTTTCGGTGTGAAAGTGTTGCTAGCGTTAGTCGTCTACACAGGTTATCTACTCCAACTCTACACATTGACGACGAGCCTTCGACCGTCTGTGCTGCGATTCATCGACGGTCGTTCTGACAACCGCCGAAAAATGACGCTCATCATTGATCACGTGTTAAGATGCGCCATTGTGCTATTATCTTGTAGGTGATATGCTTTTAAAAATTGGAAAAGCGATAAAAGAAAACATTTTATCAATGAGATGAGCAGAAAGGCTATAAAAATGCAATTGTCAGCTTACCAGTGGTACCATTCTAACCAGCCTTTTCTTTTCAACCACAGAAGGGCTTTAAAACAAGTGATGACTATGAAAAATTTTAAATCACACACACTGCTTTTTTACTTAGTTTGTAGAGATTCGATAACTTTAATGCTGCAAAATGCTGTCCCTTAGGGCTCGCATAGAGACCGTTGCACCAAAATATCTTCGAACTCACTCTAACCAGTCGTCTCCACCCCTCATTGATGCGGAAAGAATTCCTAAGTGTCAAAAGTCGATACAAGGGATCCACTGTAGATCAACTGTGCTGTGAAGGAGTTCAACACATCGAGGTCAGCGATTATGAGTGGATGGATAACTATTTCTGGTTAAAAAGA
>MQTX01000450.1:35158-54118 GCA_009735665.1 Angiostrongylus cantonensis | reverse complement strand
AATTCCAGAAACCCCACCCTCAACGCTGGACGTGGAAGGCTTCCAGTAGAGAGTATATGGAGAGTACCATAACGAAATAGACCACATCATAGTAAATAGGAAGTTTTGCCTAACCGATGTCGCTGTTGTCCCAAAATTCCACGCGGCATCAAACCATCGCCTTTTTCAAAGGCTACGTTTTGTAAACCAAATTGTCGAAGATAAACTGGGCTTGACACCTCCCTAATGCGTACGAACGACAACTGATGGACAAGAGCCGTTAGTCACTGTATTTCTCGGAATGTGATACGTTCTGCAGGAAGACTGCCGACCCAGAGATCAGAGCTCTTTATGAAAAATTAAGGAGAACGCTCAACGAGTCCTAAGAGCGAGCAAAATCTACTGGACTACTACTTCACGCGACAGGGAGTAATGGACGATTTTCTGGCGCCCGCTTAAGTCACTTGGCGATCAACGGGACAACAAGTGATACAGGTGTATAAACGATGGTATAACATGATAAATAAACGAGGATAAGATGATGAGTGAGTTGTCTCGAGGTAAGAAACTAGCCGTATCACAGGCTACTGGATTAATATTAGAAAACGTTTTAACGTAAAATATAACTTTACTGAGGAATGGAAGGAGCAAGTGCTAATGCGGGAGGTATGGGAGCAAATGCCTGGTAGAGCCATTGGCTTACTGCAATAAACTGGCAAACTAGTGTGAGGAATGGTGTCAAATAAAATGCGACAGTAGCAGTGCAATCAGATTAATATAGTAGGAGACATGTACAGGAATGAAATAGCTTTAACGCGTGTGTTATAATTAGGACAGCTAGAAATGGCATGTCCGAAAGTGTCCGAATAGTACTGCGTATATTAATGGAGCGCCTAACCACTGAGACCTACAATGACAGTGAAGCGAGAAGGTGAAGACTAAGACAGCATTTAAGCGAATGATATGTCAGTGTACCAAAAAAACTGTAGAATGTTTTTCAACTATTCGAGATACAGTGTGATGGTAGGCTTAGATACTACAGAAGGTCGGTTGTTACAAGAGAGGTTCTCTACAACGAACTATAGTAGAGTGACTCCCACGTCCGACTTTCTATTAACCTCGGCATTGATGGAGTAATTCTTTTTACTTCTGTTTAGCAAACAAGAGGTGTTATTTTATTTCTTTATTTACGTACAAGCTGACGTTTCGGCGGATTTCGCCTTCTTCAGAGCCTGGAAAGGTCACGTTGACTGCAATCTACATAGCCAAACAGAGAAAATACTAAACCAAAATTTCAATCACATTGAACACAGAGTCTTTGCACACTCACCGTTTTCTATGAGCCTTCCACTTAATATGTTATGTGGAGACCAACCGCGCAGTGTTCACATGGAAACGTAATGTCCTCGTCCCATCAGAATAGCAGTCTTGTGTATTGCCCAATATCACGCGTGATAATGAGGCATTCCTCCCTGCGGTTCATTTCCGGATTCTTGGAATTAATCCAGAATGCCTCGAGAATTTTACGCGCTTGTGTTCTCGATTCTTGCGCGAGGATCGTAACCTCTACTTCAAAATCTTCTCCGTTATGTCTCTGGGTCCTATGCGTCCCTGGTGGGGTATTTGGTTTACTTTTGCCGACTAGGTGTTCTTTTATACGGATGCAGAGTGGTCTACCCGTTTCGCCAACGTATTCGTCTCCGCACACTTTACAAGAGATCAGATAGACTGTACCCGAACTCATGCAGTCACCGTCTCTACCATTGGGGCAAATTATTTCAGAAATGGAAGCCAGTTTTCTCGTGGTTTCTCTCGGGTGAATTTAATATACTCTGACTGTCCGTTCAGCAACTCGAAACATTTGTCAACTTCTTCTTGTGTTGAACAAATGATCAAGCAGTCATCTATATACCTACAGTAGAGTAACGGCCCGAGGTCGATCACTGGTGCTTCCACCTTAGACATATATGCAATGGCAAGACTTGGTGCCAGTCGTTGTCCCATTGCCAACCCTCTCATTTGTGCGTAATACCTCCCGGACCATCTGAAGATTGAGCAGTTTAGGCACTCCTTTAAGAGTGTCATCAGCTGCTGAATCGAGAAGCCATACATGTTTATTGCTCCTTCATGTTGTATAAGGAGCTCGCGAATGGCTTGCATAGCGGAGTCATTCGATACGTTTGTATAGAGGGCGGTGACGTCGAAGGACTCCATCACGTACGCGTTGTTGGGTTGTGCGTTACGTAGACGGTCCAGGAACATTTGGGTGTTCGTTAGATGGGCTAGAATGTATTTTAACAACTGGGTAAATACTAGGGTTATTAGCCACGTTATTCTATCCGGTGGTCCGTCCACACAGCTAATGATAGGTCTGACCTTCTTAAATAACGACGGATCGGTAGACACGAGATCATCGCTGGATATTAACTTATGGGTTTTGATAAGTAAATACAGGACTGGACATGTTGCCCCAATGGTAGAGACGGTGACTGCATGAGTTCGGTTACAGTCTATCTGATCTCTTGTAAAGTGTGCGGAGACGAATACGTTGGCGAAACGGGTAGACCACTCTGCATCCGTATAAAAGAACACCTAGTCGGCAAACGTAAACCAAATACGCCACTAGGCACGCATAGGACGCAGAGACATAACGGAGAAGATTTTGAAGTAGAGGTTACGATCCTCGCGCAAGAATCGAGAACACAAGCGCGTAAAATTCTCGAGACGTTCTGGATTAATTCCGAGAATCCGAAAATGAACCCCAGGGAGGAATGCCTCATTATCACGCGTGACAGTGTATAAGACTGTTATTCTGTTGGGATGGGCACATTACACTTCCATGTGAACTCTGTGTGGTTGGTCTCCATATAACACATTAAGTTGAAGACACATAGAAAGTGGTGAGTGTGCAAAGACTCTGTGCTCAATGTGATTGAAATTTTGGTTAACGTTTTCTCTGTTTGGTTATGGAGGTGTTTGGCCATGTAGATTGCATTCAACGTGACCTTTCCAGGCTCTGAAGAAGGCGAAATCCGCCGAAACGTCAGCTTTTACGTAAATAAAGAAATAAAATAACACCTCGTGTTTGCTAAACAGAAGTAAAAAGAATTATAGTAGAGTGATTTCGTGATGAAAGCAGAATGGAGATGCCGAGTGGCAGCAACAACGACCGACGAGTGAACCTCACTGGTCGACCGAGTTCCTTTTATATTACAGCTGTTGACCTCTGGATGGCCTTCACGAACCACTACTAACGTGGAAAATGCTTTTTATAAATAAGGGTGGAAAGAAGATACGTACGGCTGTTAGCCAGCGGCGAATCCTTTCTTCACAGCAGTTGACCGGTCACTGTTGTTTTTGCTGTTGTAAGTGTTTTGGGTCACGTGTAGCCAGGCGTGAATCGCTATGATAAGATGAACGGAATAAAGTTATTCCTAAGACCTACTTTCTCTCAACCTCGGCACTGATTGATAATTCGATGTTTTCTTCAATAAGCAGACACGGAGCTGTTATTACAGAATTTATTAGGATGCCATAGCTGAAGTTTCGGCGGTTTCGCGTTCTTCAGAGCCTGGAAAGTTCAAATTGAGATGCGATCTAGTCAGGCAAACACTTTCATAACCGTAGCAGATAAAAGTTAACACATAAATTTGCATTCGCATAATAACCAGTATCGCCCAATTTGCTTGCTGTCTGTCTTCTACACTTTTCACACCAGTCATCCTAAACAGGACCTACAGAACAATGGACGAAGGACAGCCATGTCAGCAAGCAGGGTTTCGAAAAGGGTTCAGTACGATTGACCACATCTACATGATAACAAGGCTTACTGAGGCATCGCAAGAGTACAAAAGAGGGCGCAGTCTCACTTTCATCGATTTGCAGAACGCCTTTGATTCAACTGAAATAGAAGCAGTCATGGAAGGCTTTGATTGCCAAGTACTACTATTCAGTATATAATGATTCTTCGTGAGCTGTACAAAAATTTCACAACCAAGATTTCACCATTCTACAACGATATTAACGTTGACGTCAAAAGAGGAGTTAGGAAGGGCGATCTCGCCAAAATTATTTACAGCCACCCTCCAGAACGTCATGTGAACATTGGAATAGGATGACATGGGAGTGAAAATCGACGGTCGGCAGACACATCACCTTCGCTTTGCTTATGATATCGTTCTTATAACACCAGACATTAGCCAAGCGGAACGTATGCTTGCGGACTTTGATAAAGCGTGTGGAATGATTGGTCGTCGACTAAATCGCAAGAAAACCATGTTCACGAAGAACGGATTGGTTTTGTTTGCCCCATTCATGCTCAATGGAACGAATATCTCCGAATGCTCCAGTTATGTCTAGCTGGGTCGGGAAATCAATATGATAAACAACTTAGCTTCAGAGCTGAGCAGAACTAAACGAGCGGCTTGGGGAGCTTTCAAGATCATCGAGGATGTAGTGAAAAGAACAAAGAACACCAGGCTCCGTGCCAACCTTTTTGACGTAACGGTTCTTCCTGCCCTAACGTATGCGTCAGAAACCTGGATGGCTGAGTAAGCAGATTGGAAGATCACTCAACGTTATCGAACGCGCAGTCGAAAGGACGATGCTAGGAGTATCCCGTTTCACACAAGTAAGGGATGGGATTCGAAGCTCCGATCTACGTCAACGATTGAAAATCAAAGATGTCGTTCTATACGCCAAACAGTCGAAGATAAGGTGGGCCGGACACGTAATGCGTATGATTGATAACCGATGGACAAGGGCTGTTAGTGACTGGATTTCTCGGGATGTCAAACGTACTGCAGGAAGACCACCGACCCGATGGTCAGAGTTCTTCATGAAAAGCCTGGAAGAAAGATATGAAGCTCGACGAGCCCCTAAAGCGAAGAGAACCCACTGGGCTACTCTTGCACGCGACAGGGAAAAATGGAGGATTTACTGGCGCCCGCTCGAGTCACTCGACGATCAACAGGACTACAGGTGATACAGGTGATACAGGTGATAGAAAATATTGTGTCCTATTAAAAGAGGGCGCGTGTGTGGCTCAGTGGTTGGAGGCGCCACTGCGACACGCATGTGGAATCGATACCTGCGCCCATGGCCCACCAAAACCTTCCATCCCTCCGGGGTCGGCAAATTGGTACCAGAATTGTCTGGGAGAATGGCAGCACTGTCTCCATACATCGGCAGGTCACTGCGAGCCATTGTAAGGGCCAGGTATTCATTCAGTCACCTCCAACGATACTTAATGATGTCGAATGCATGGCGCACCCCTCAGAGATTGATCAACGCCGAGAGCTTTATCCTTTTTTTTATCCTATTAAAGGGTACTTATTGATCGACTTATCGACATGTGGATTCGAGAGTCGAGCAGAGACATGGGAGCGACTGATCGGGATACTTGGATGACCCGTTTTCACTGGTTGTGCGGGCCCCGGCATAATTTCCATTTCCTCGGAGTTTTGCTGGTTTAACCGTTGTGGTTCTCTGGAGTGCTGATGTCCGCCTAACCAAACACAGTAACGTTGCCGGTATTGTTGTATTTAGATGCCAATACACGGCAACAACTAACTAACTATTAATTAATCTGTGCACTCTCTGATATTGAATTCGACTGACTTTTTCACTAGTGAACTACTGCAATATCCCCAAAGATGTTCAGTGCCGCACTGCAGTGGATAATAAAGTCACTCGATTGGGATGAGAAAGGCATGCGTATTGATGGAAAATTCCTATCAAACCTTCGTTTTGCCGACGACATTTTCATCTTCTCAAGAAGTACTAGCGAAGCAGAGATGATGATCAACGAGCTCAACGAAGCAGGGATAAAGATCGGACTTCGCATAAATCGATAGAAGACCCAGTTCATGAAAAACCCATGGTGCGAAGGCGAAAAAATTGAATTGGATGGTTCCCTCATTGCATAGACGAAGAACGGATTGGTTTTGTTTGCCCCATTCATGCTCAATGGAACGAATATCTCCGAATGCTCCAGTTATGTCTAGCTGGGTCGGGAAATCAATATGATAAACAACTTAGCTTCAGAGCTGAGCAGAACTAAACGAGCGGCTTGGGGAGCTTTCAAGATCATCGAGGATGTAGTGAAAAGAACAAAGAACACCAGGCTCCGTGCCAACCTTTTTGACGTAACGGTTCTTCCTGCCCTAACGTATGCGTCAGAAACCCGGTCGCTGCGTAAGCAGGATGAAAGATCACTCAGCGTTATCGAACGCTCAGTCGAAAGGACGATGCTAGGAGTATCCCGTTTCACACAAGTAAGGGATGGGATTCGAAGCTCCGATCTACGTCAACGATTGAAAATCAAAGATGTCGTTCTATACGCCAAACAGTCGAAGATAAGGTGGGCCGGACACGTAATGCGTATGATTGATAACCGATGGACAAGGGCTGTTAGTGACTGGATTTCTCGGGATGTCAAACGTACTGCAGGAAGACCACCGACCCGATGGTCAGAGTTCTTCATGAAAAGCCTGGAAGAAAGATATGAAGCTCGACGAGCCCCTAAAGCGAAGAGAACCCACTGGGCTACTCTTGCACGCGACAGGGAAAAATGGAGGATTTACTGGCGCCCGCTCGAGTCACTCGACGATCAACAGGACTACAGGTGATACAGGGGATACAGGTGATAGAAAATATTGTGTCCTATTAAAAGAGGGCGCGTGTGTGGCTCAGTGGTTGGAGGCGCCACTGCGACACGCATGTGGAATCGATACCTGCGCCCATGGCCCACCAAAACCTTCCATCCCTCCGGGGTCGGCAAATTGGTACCAGAATTGTCTGGGAGAATGGCAGCACTGTCTCCATACATCGGCAGGTCACTGCGAGCCATTGTAAGGGCCAGGTATTCATTCAGTCACCTCCAACGATACTTAATGATGTCGAATGCATGGCGCACCCCTCAGAGATTGATCAACGCCGAGAGCTTTATCCTTTTTTTTATCCTATTAAAGGGTACTTATTGATCGACTTATCGACATGTGGATTCGAGAGTCGAGCAGAGACATGGGAGCGACTGATCGGGATACTTGGATGACCCGTTTTCACTGGTTGTGCGGGCCCCGGCATAATTTCCATTTCCTCGGAGTTTTGCTGGTTTAACCGTTGTGGTTCTCTGGAGTGCTGATGTCCGCCTAACCAAACACAGTAACGTTGCCGGTATTGTTGTATTTAGATGCCAATACACGGCAACAACTAACTAACTATTAATTAATCTGTGCACTCTCTGATATTGAATTCGACTGACTTTTTCACTAGTGAACTACTGCAATATCCCCAAAGATGTTCAGTGCCGCACTGCAGTGGATAATAAAGTCACTCGATTGGGATGAGAAAGGCATGCGTATTGATGGAAAATTCCTATCAAACCTTCGTTTTGCCGACGACATTTTCATCTTCTCAAGAAGTACTAGCGAAGCAGAGATGATGATCAACGAGCTCAACGAAGCAGGGATAAAGATCGGACTTCGCATAAATCGATAGAAGACCCAGTTCATGAAAAACCCATGGTGCGAAGGCGAAAAAATTGAATTGGATGGTTCCCTCATTGCATAGACCACCTCGTACGTATACCTTGGGCGATCAATGAACATGGAAAACAGCATGAAAGAAGAGCTAGATAGAAGAAGCGCCCGCTCGAGTCACTCGACGATCAACAGGACTACAGGTGATACAGGTGATACAGGTGATAGAAAATATTGTGTCCTATTAAAAGAGGGCGCGTGTGTGGCTCAGTGGTTGGAGGCGCCACTGCGACACGCATGTGGAATCGATACCTGCGCCCATGGCCCACCAAAACCTTCCATCCCTCCGGGGTCGGCAAATTGGTACCAGAATTGTCTGGGAGAATGGCAGCACTGTCTCCATACATCGGCAGGTCACTGCGAGCCATTGTAAGGGCCAGGTATTCATTCAGTCACCTCCAACGATACTTAATGATGTCGAATGCATGGCGCACCCCTCAGAGATTGATCAACGCCGAGAGCTTTATCCTTTTTTTTATCCTATTAAAGGGTACTTATTGATCGACTTATCGACATGTGGATTCGAGAGTCGAGCAGAGACATGGGAGCGACTGATCGGGATACTTGGATGACCCGTTTTCACTGGTTGTGCGGGCCCCGGCATAATTTCCATTTCCTCGGAGTTTTGCTGGTTTAACCGTTGTGGTTCTCTGGAGTGCTGATGTCCGCCTAACCAAACACAGTAACGTTGCCGGTATTGTTGTATTTAGATGCCAATACACGGCAACAACTAACTAACTATTAATTAATCTGTGCACTCTCTGATATTGAATTCGACTGACTTTTTCACTAGTGAACTACTGCAATATCCCCAAAGATGTTCAGTGCCGCACTGCAGTGGATAATAAAGTCACTCGATTGGGATGAGAAAGGCATGCGTATTGATGGAAAATTCCTATCAAACCTTCGTTTTGCCGACGACATTTTCATCTTCTCAAGAAGTACTAGCGAAGCAGAGATGATGATCAACGAGCTCAACGAAGCAGGGATAAAGATCGGACTTCGCATAAATCGATAGAAGACCCAGTTCATGAAAAACCCATGGTGCGAAGGCGAAAAAATTGAATTGGATGGTTCCCTCATTGCATAGACCACCTCGTACGTATACCTTGGGCGATCAATGAACATGGAAAACAGCATGAAAGAAGAGCTAGATAGAAGAAGGAGAGCAGTTTGGGCCGCATTCGGGCCTCTTAAAGAAGCCACCGACCAACTGAAGAACCCGGAAGTCCGCGCTCATCTCTTCGATTCTACGGTCATCCCAGCGCTCTGTTATGGTGCAGAGACGTGGGTTGATACTTCAACAACGTCAAGAATTCTTCGCACCACTCACAGAGCGCTTGAGCGATGTCTTCTAAGACATAACCTGCACTCTCAATATGTAGTCGGAATGCGAAGCTCTGACCCTCGAAATCAGTCACATCGTCGAGATCCAGGAGAATATACATCGAGAGCGAAACATAGATGGGCCGGTCACATAATGAGAAGAACAGACGACAGATGGACAAAAAGAACAGTAGAGTGGACTCCAAGAGAATGCAAACGTCTCCTTGGGCGACCACCTAGACGTTGGGCGGACGTGTTCGTAAACAAAGTTAATCAGCTGTACCCACAGCTGCAGTTGTTTTACAGATCACGGTATGAGACTCGCAAGCGATACCAGGCTCGAACAAGACCACCACGATGGACTACGATTGCGAGAGAAAGGAACGAATGGCATATGTGCTGGAGTCCGCACAACTCGTGAAGACGGACCGTCCAAGTATCCAAGTGAGTAACTAAGAACTACTGCAAATACTGAGTAGCGCATTAGGATATTGATCGCAGTCAAATCTAGATCTCCGAAAACACTTAAAGCAGAAGCAATAAAGTTTAGGCTTCAGCCAGACAACGCATTACCACTGCATCAAAAAATCAAGAACACCACCTTTTCAAACGAATCATAATAACAAATTTCAATTATTCAACATCCACGTTTCCACATGTGTGATTTATCATGGGAGTACGGAAGTGACTTCAAGTCGACAAGATAACGTGCTTCACTGAGAATTTAGACGGCGCGAAAAAAATAACTGCAAAAGGCTTCCATGAGAGTGTGGCCGTTCTTGTGTGCAGTTCTCAACTCATCCTTGAATTGCTTTAGAGTTTCTATTGTAAAGAAGCTTATCATATTTACATTATTGTATTTACTTATTGTTCAGCATCGTGATGAGGACAAGTGTGAGTCGTGAGGCTCCTGTGATAAGGGCACGGAGGAGACGGGATTTTTCTGTTGCAGATCTAGCAATACTTGAAAATGTAGACGATCTGTTGAGAAGTTTTAAGGAGAGTAAAGACGAAAAGAGGTTTGCAAGCCAAATTTTACTTTTTTTCGTTTTGGAGCATCTACGTTTTACGAAAACACTTCTATAGTATGTGGATGTGCACATAGTTTTAAGGATATGGTCTTTTATAGCCGTAGTGATATCCTGGCTCATATACAAACATATAACTGGACTAAATCCATATTAACTATCATGTGTGGATTAAACAGGTCGTCAAGTGATGTGCGATTTCTCTGCAATGTCTTCCATAGAATAGTGGATTTCATCATATCTGGCAAGTTTTTTTGGATTTTTGTATAATTTTTGCCTATACTTTCTGGTCATCCTGGACTCAGCATGCATCTGTTCTTGTTTTAGGCAGCTGTGCTTCATCACTTGACACTTTAACGCTAACGATAACCAGCAGTAGTTCTGAACTCTGTGCATTCCTCAGTAATTTGCCTGACAGTGAAGTGATGTTTTCCGGTGCTTCTTTATGGTTAACATACGCTAAGTTCGCTGTGAACACTGCTGGGACTAAGGTTGGTAGTTCTATACATCTACATAAGACAAAATTGAAAAATCGAAGAGGATGAAGCTCTTGGCGTTCATCAGTCCCTGAGTGCTGCGCCGTGCATTCGACTTCATTAAGTATTGTTGGAGATAACTGCATGCATGTCTGGTCTTTGCAATGATTTGTGGTGGCCTACCGATGTGTCGAGCCATTGCTGCTATACTCCCACACAAACCTAATACCAATTTGCCGACCACGAAGGGATGGAAAGTACTGTTGTGCGTCATTTCGATGTGGCGTCTTCGTTGTCGTACCCAGACGAGGTCTCTCTAGGTGAAGACTGCACGGATGGGGCGTGCTCACCCGGCAGTGCCCTTTAAAGAGGGCCTTGTTGTTGAATCCAGAAGACGAACATGTGCGGGCTATCGACTCGGATCATTAGCTCTGGTGAAGACAAGGACGTCAAAACGTTAGCCACACAAATCTATTTATCAGCTTCGTGTAAATTCAACAGTTCGAATACATATGAACCATTTCCAGTTATCTTACTCACGAACGATCTTACCATCCGTTTAAAGACGCACTAGTCAATGTGTTTCCGGTAATGAGCGGTATTCTTGGTGTCACTTCGAACCAAGGTTAGTTCATAATTCATGTATCGTTGTATATTTGTAGGCCTCATTTAGTTCTTGCAGGTGTTCCCGAATGCGAGTTTAGTCCAGAGTTAATACGAAAATATAGCGTTTTTCTATGTCAGACTCTGCGAATTGCTTGCAGTGGAACAAATGAAAGTTCGTAAAGTTTTGCTATTTTTCAAGCGATCTAATGTTTGTTGACTATCTTTATATGGTGTCACAGGGTCCTGTGCTGAATCTGTATGTCTCTGCTTTGCGGCGTTGGCACGCCGCATTGAAGCTGTCGAAGATGTTGGTATTCGACGTCAAGAGCTGCAGTTGCTTTTTCTCCAGATGAAGGCTTGGGTGGATGAGAGCAGCTGTAGTGCAAAGGAACTAGAGGTAATGCCTATTATTATCTAAATTATCTTCAATTGTCATCTGTATCACCTGTAGTCCCGCTGGTCATCGAGTGGCAGTGATTCTTCCACTTTTCCCTGTCGCGTGCAAGAGTGCCCAGTGGGCTGTGCTCGCTGTAGGGACTCGTTGGGCATCATATCTTTCTTTTAAGCTCCTCGTAGAGAACTCTGACCGTTGGGTCGGTAGACTTCCTGCAGTGCGTTTGACATCCCGAGGAACCCAGTCACTAACGGCTCTTGTCCACCGGTTGTCATTCATACGCATTACGTGTCCGGCCCACCTTATCTTCGACTGTTTGGCGTACATTATTGGTCATTATTTGTTCGATTATTGGTCGTTGACGCAGGTCGGAGCTTGGGATCCCTTCCCCTACTTGCGTGACACTGAATGCTCCTAGCATCGTCCTTTCGACTGCGCGTTCGATAACGGTAAGTGACTTTTCATCCTGCTTACGCAGCGACCAAGTTTCTTACGCATTCATTAAGGAAGTAAGCACCGTTGAGTCGAAAAGCGTGACACGGAGTCAGGTATTCTTGTTCTCTTTTCTATATAATGATCTCGAATGATTCCCAAGCCGCTCGTTTCCTTCTGCTGAACTCTGGAGCTAGGTCGTTCGTCATGTTGATTTCCCGACCTAGATAGACGTATCTGAAGCATTCGGTGGTATTGGTTCCGTTGAACGTGAATGCGCAGACGAAACCAGTCCGTTCCTCACAAACATCGTTTTTATGAGATTTAGTTTTAGCATCAGTCTTTCCGCAGGCGTGATCAAAATCGAGAAGCATTTGTTCCGCTTGGATAATCTTTGGTGTTATAAGGACGACGTCATCAGCAGAGCGAAGATGGTGTAACTGCCGATCATCGATTTTCACTCCCATACTATCCCATTCCAATGTTCGCATGACGTTCTGGAGGGTGGTGGTAAATAATTTTGACGAGATTGTATCGCCTTGCCTAACCCTTCTTTTGACGTCAACGTTAATATCGTTGTAGAATGGTGAAATCTTGATTGTGAAATTTTTGTAGAGCTTACGAAAAATCTTTACGTACTGAGTAGGGATCCCTTGACTATCAAGGGCTTCCATGACTGCTTTTATCTCAATTGAATCAAAGGCCTTCTGTAAGTCGATGAAACTGAGACAGAGCAGCCATTTGTACTTTCGGGATACGTAAATGAGCCTTGTTATCGTGTGGATGTGGTACATAGTACTAAATCGTTTTCGAAACCCTGCTTGTTCGCATGGCTGTCCTTTGTCCGGTGTTCTATCAATCCTGTTTTGGATGATTCGAGTGAAAAGTTTGTAGACGACAGACAGCAAACAGGTTGGGCGGTAGTTGTCGATATCGTCACCGTTCTTGAACATTGGCACGGTCTTGCTGGTTTTCCCTTGAGTAAGGACCTTGCATTCAGATAGGTAATGTGTGAAGAACCAGACCAGTATATTTACTAGGACAGGCGGAATGTTCTTTAGATGTTCAGATCTTATTCTGTACGGAACTGGTGATGCTCAATTTTTCACCGACAAGTGGCATGTCGGATTTCGGAAGAGAGAACCGGTGGTATGACATAACCATCCTTTATTTCATACAATGGAAGGTGGACGTGGCCATTGAAGGGGTCTGATTAGTATTCGTGAATGATTTTCTCCACTGTCTCTCTCTACATTGTGACTGTTTTGTCAGGGTGTCGGAGTGCAATCGCCTTGATATTGTAGTTGCCGCAACATCGGGGGGCTTTGCGAATGCTAGATGGTGTAACTGCCGATCATCGATTTTCACTCCCATACTATCCCATTCCAATGTTCGCATGACGTTCTGGAGGGTGGTGGTAAATAATTTTGACGAGATTGTATCGCCTTGCCTAACCCTTCTTTTGACGTCAACGTTAATATCGTTGTAGAATGGTGAAATCTTGATTGTGAAATTTTTGTAGAGCTTACGAAAAATCTTTACGTACTGAGTAGGGATCCCTTGACTATCAAGGGCTTCCATGACTGCTTTTATCTCAATTGAATCAAAGGCCTTCTGTAAGTCGATGAAACTGAGACAGAGCAGCCATTTGTACTTTCGGGATACGTAAATGAGCCTTGTTATCGTGTGGATGTGGTACATAGTACTAAATCGTTTTCGAAACCCTGCTTGTTCGCATGGCTGTCCTTTGTCCGGTGTTCTATCAATCCTGTTTTGGATGATTCGAGTGAAAAGTTTGTAGACGACAGACAGCAAACAGGTTGGGCGGTAGTTGTCGATATCGTCACCGTTCTTGAACATTGGCACGGTCTTGCTGGTTTTCCCTTGAGTAAGGACCTTGCATTCAGATAGGTAATGTGTGAAGAACCAGACCAGTATATTTACTAGGACAGGCGGAATGTTCTTTAGATGTTCAGATCTTATTCTGTACGGAACTGGTGATGCTCAATTTTTCACCGACAAGTGGCATGTCGGATTTCGGAAGAGAGAACCGGTGGTATGACATAACCATCCTTTATTTCATACAATGGAAGGTGGACGTGGCCATTGAAGGGGTCTGATTAGTATTCGTGAATGATTTTCTCCACTGTCTCTCTCTACATTGTGACTGTTTTGTCAGGGTGTCGGAGTGCAATCGCCTTGATATTGTAGTTGCCGCAACATCGGGGGGCTTTGCGAATGCTTTCCCTGTGCAGTTTCGACTAAAAAAAACTATAAAAACATTAGCAGCGAGTGGTTTCGATCCACCGACCTCTGGGTTATGGGCCCAGCACGCTTCCACTGCGCCACGCTGCTTCGAAGAAGACCCAGAATACAATGAATGGAGTGTTAATAGCTACATTGACAAAATGCCACACAACAACAATCAGCGGCAAAAACGCAGAGCTCAATATGGCTACGAACTCAAAAATGGAACTGCTTCAACACTATGTCAAGGATGCAATCTCTTTTGAAAGCCCGAATAAAAACATTAGCAGCGAGTGGTTTCGATCCACCGACCTCTGGGTTATGGGCCCAGTACGCTTCGACTGCTCCACGCTGCTTCGAAGTAGAACCAGAATACAATGGTTGGAATACTAATCGCTACATGAACCAAATGCCACACAACAATAATCTCTTTAAGATCTTCTTAAGTCGCGTGTCTGCATTGTTTTGCACGTTTGGACGTTAGTTCGCGTTTACCTGCAGTTCGTGCGATTCCACATTGGCGTAGTAGCTCGCGAGTCTCTGGATACTGACGTCTGTTGGTGACTTTCCAACTTTCAGTTTTCATAGCGCTATCGTGAAGATGTTGAATGAGCCGGTCATATTCCTCGTCGATGTTATCGACAACGGCATCTTCCCGACAGCCGACTAATGAATTTAATAGCTCTCAGTTTTGGTGGTTTTTGGTGCTTCGGTTCTTGAGTTTAGCGGCCTTTTCTCCTTTCCGCGAGAAATAGAATCTAGCGCGAAATAGTCGGTGATCTGATCTCGTGTAGAATTTTGGGACAACAGCGTCATCTGTTAGGCAAAACCTGGTATTTGTCGCCATGGTACTCTCCATTGGGAGATTCCCACGTCCAGCGTTGAGGGTGAGGCTTCTGGAATTGCGAGTTAAAACGGATGGTTTTGCTCGCCATGATAAACTTAGATAGCCGTTCACCCTGTTCGTTCGATTCTAATCCGTGGGTTCCTATGTGGCGTTCTTCAGAGGTTCTTCTTGATGTAACCTTACCCTTAGAATCTCCAGTGATGACCTTGAACAATGTGTGGTCTTGTCTGTTGTAGAACTTCTCCATGTCCATATAAGAAGCTTCGACTTCCTCTTCGTCATTGCTTGATGTCGTCGCGTAAGCCATGGAGAGTGTTGACCCACCTTTTTTCATTCGTAGACGCCCGATTCGGGTTGTTAGTTGTTCGAATGAGTTAATGTTCATGGGCAAACTGGTGTTGACGAGAACACCGACACCGTCTACTCCTCTACTGCTGCATGTTCCGAGGAACAGTTCTTCTCGAGTGTCATAGACGGCGTTGAATGGATGGCGTCATCTCGTCTCGGCCAGGCCGATGTCATCGTACCTTATCATTCTTGCTTGCACGAGCAAGTCTTCTATCGAGGACTCGGATGCAAGTGTACGTGCATTGTAGGTACAGATCGTCACTTAGTTCTTGCTCCAAGCAGTATCCATTGGCCCTGAGATTTTAGCAGCCTCTCCGTACTCGTCGTATCCAACGCTGCGTAATTGGGGCTCTTTGTGGGTCAGAGAATGAGGTCGGTTTTTTTTTCACTGTTTAGTATTTTTATACCCACGTATAGCTTGCTGGGCTGTAAACGTGGAGGCTGGTTATACTCACGGGTGGCTTGCCAGGCTCTCCCAGAGTGGATATGGAGCTTATTTGTTGGAGGCGACTCCTAACCGTGCATATACTTCCCTGTGTCTTGATTGCAGGCTTTTGGCCTAATTGACTCGTAGAATACAGTCCGCTTTGGCGAGAACGCGCCCACACACGTATATATGAATGCTGCTAGCAAATACAGAAAGTATGTGCCAAATCGGCGCAGCAGAAACAGGGAATGCATCCCCTGGATCTACCTGCGTCTCAAGGAAGCAAAATTCGCTTTTAGTCCGCTGTTAACCCACTATCCTCCACCTGGGGACGCGCCACGTTGCCTCGCGATTAATCAGATCGAGATCCCTCTTATGAGGTAGAGCCGTGGCAGAAACAGTCAGAAGATACTATTCATTATTCACTGCAGTAACTATTTTGTCTTAATTTCATTACATCAAATGGTTATTTTGAGCCACACCTCGCTTGGTACATAGTGCGACGAGATGAAGACATCGTATCTCTTTCGGAAATACATGCCGAGCTCCTTCATTTGTATTCGAAATAGGGGGCTCTTTTGTGGTCAGGGGAATGAGACCCGTTTTTTTTTCTTTTATTGTGTTTAACATTTTGATGCCCACGTACAGCTTGCTGTACTTTGAGGCTGGTGGGTAGGCATACTTGTGGTTAACTTGCCGGTCTCTTCCAGAATATATATCGATCTCCTTTGTCGAAGGGGACTCTTGACTGCCTCCCATATACTTCCCCGTCACTTGATTGCTGGCTTTTGACCGAATTGACTAGTAGAATACAATCTGCATTAACTTGGACGCACCTACACACATGCGTGCATGGATACGCATCGTAAATACAGGAAGTATGTGCTAAATCGGCGCAGCAGAGACAGGAAGTTCATCTCCTGAATCCACCTGCGTTTTAGGGAAGCAAAGTTCGCTTTTGGTCCGCAGTTAACCACCAATGCGTCACCTATGGACGCGCCACGTATCCTTGCGTTTAACTGGCAACAGTTTATTTTATTTTATTTTATTTCATACGGCTTGTCTTCACTTCTGCTCTGCAGATTCCAGCACTTCTCATAATTCGATTCGTTTCCTTGGATGGATCATACACTAAGATCTTCAACTTTTATCTGCGGCTTCGGCTCCTGGCTGAAGATTTTCATTTCATCTTGAATGTCGTAGAATCTCGATCGAGTCAATTCTCACAGGAATCCTGAGACATCTGTTCTAGAGCACTCCCAATTAGATCGCAGAGAGTGATTTTTTCCTTGACAAGTTCAATACTATTTTCACGATTTGGGAGAAATGAAAGGCTTGATGAACCCCGAACGGAAGCTTCACTGCCGATGTGCTATCCACCCCTTGGAAGATCTGCGTTAAGTACTTTTATATTACATGTGTTCTCACTTTCGTGCGTTTTATGTTTAGGCTCTTGTCATGAAATTTCGGAACTTTTCTGAATTGCTGTAATTTTTAGACCGGCGACATCAATGAAGGGAGTTCTCTGAAACCCAACTTTTCCACAACTTTCAACTTTTTAAGGTTACTTTTCCGAGCCGCCAACTTCGCAGACGAGGTTTATTATATGCCTTTGTTCCTAGTGGTTATATTCTAAAACATAATCACTTGTTCAGGAGATCGATATAGATTTAATGAAAAAGTGTTCATCCAGCTTTAACGACCTTTATCTGGAGGTGCAAAGCACTGTGAGACATGAAATGGATAACAGTGCTGAAACTGTGCTACATGGTGTGTGTGGGAACGCAGTTTTTCTAGAAACGGTGTGTTCCAGTGCTGAAACTGTGCTACATGGTGTGTGTGGGAACGCAGTTTTTCTAGAAACGGTGTGTTCTCTTTGTTCATTTGTGAAGCATGAATGGCCTGTATGTGAATTATTAGGAAAGTGTTTCACCTTAAACGCTTCCTTGAATTATTCCAGTTATTGTATGTCGTAGGTCTGATCCGGGAGCCACACCTAGTGAAGACAATTGCAAAATTTTTTTTACAGTACCCATCTTTCACACTTACCTTGTGGGTTCTAGGACTTCTTGCATTCGATTCGTTTCATCACATGCATCGTTGACAAAGGTCTGCAAATGTTTCGCGTGTGTGTTCAACTACTGTTTGAGGATTTTCCTTCCCATGTGAGCCTAGGGAGCGGGATTGATCCCATTTGTGTTGCGGGGCGCCTCCGACCGCTGTACAATGCGAGTCTTTAATACAAGGTTATAGAACTGCATTTTATCCCTTACCTATGCCAACTGGAACTGTGGAATTCTATTCACTGGTTGATTTTCCACATGACAAGCGGGCGGTGTTTATATTCTTTGTCGTTTCTGATCTTCTCTTTAACAGCTTTTAGTTGCACGAAATTGTATATTTTAGATACCCAGTACGGATTGGAACGACCTATTCTTTCCAATGAAGAAATGGCTCAAATGTTTTTGTGGTGAAAGCCTTATGTTCTGCCTTCGTGCGTGGTGTTCCTTTATCAACTTAATCACACCAAAATCGGCTACTGGTTCGTGTCTTCAAGAATGAATACTTATTCCAACTTTCGAGAAATTTCTTCATTCAGCTATTTTGGAAAGCAAACTGTTCAATTCACTACTACACCCTATGCGTTCTGAAACGGTTATTAAGAAGTTAGTGGATCCATCACCGATTGTAAAGGCATATATGTCTTTACTCTCTGTATTTTCTACAAGGATTAATGACTTTTTTGAAAAGGTTAGCAGCGCACTAAATTTCCACTTCATACTAAATATCATTTTGTCGAGAAACATGTAATACTCTCGTTTTTAGTTGATTATCTGTTTCCTCCAGTTCCTGGTTGGAAGTCCTGTTTGTGTGATTCGTGACTTTCCGAGTGTTAAGGACGAGGTTACAAAACCTGTAAACGCAACGGGTTTTACTCTTGTTCTTCAAGGAAACCCCATTGAATTTTCGTAGTAAGCTTTTAACTTTTATTTAAGTTCTGTACCATATCATATTTTTTGAAGTGAAATCTCCGATATCTTTACCTCTATCATATTGTATTTATTCCACTCGAAAGTCAGCCTTTCCTGTCTAATTTTCTGTGGTACTTCCAGTTTGTTTTATGTTTTAGCTAAAAAATCTCAAGAAAAAATGGAATTGATCTTTTTAATCAGTTCTAGAACAAATTTCTAAACGAACGTGATTTAACCCCGGTAGCAAAATAATCGACATATATTTAAATTGTTGAGCTTACACGAGTTTGATAAACAGTTTTGTTCGGCTAACGTTTGGACGTTTTTAACTTCATCA
>MQTX01000450.1:6719-17450 GCA_009735665.1 Angiostrongylus cantonensis | reverse complement strand
AGCATTAAACAAATGAGGTTTTTCTCAACTGGACCCAGTGTTCCAGAATACAACATTGTTATTTAAGGCTACTCTACCTTTCATCCTCAGTTTTCTTGCAGGCATTTGAATTTTAAACAAAATTGAAGTTGAAATAACATTTGAGATTGGCTGTATTCATACTTGGAGGAGTGAAATAAAGAATCTTTTTTGAAATACACCTAGATTTCCTTCCTCAGGCAGTCTAGAAATTATCGACGACAGTCAAGAAATTCTCATATATGCGTCAAAGTTAATTTGTTTCTTTATAGCTTCGAAGAGTCCACTTTGATGAAGCTATGGAAAACAGATTTTCTGATGTTAAACCCGTTGTAAATGTGGAAGTTGGTGAAACAGAAGTAGCTGAGGATCCTGCGTTGTCTGAAGCAACGCCGAAGCAGTCCACACCGAGAAAGCCATTTTCTCACTTGCAGCCGGCTATTGGAGAGGTAGTTTTGCTACCTGTATGGGGAAAATCTCCAAATTTTGCCTGCAAGATTTATTTTAAAAAAATATTATTGTTATATTACTGAATTTATATTATAAAAAATATGTTATATTTATTTATTTTATTTGTTTAATATATTTAACTTTTTTATCTATTAGTTTTCGTCTGCCATCTAGGTGTTCTTTTATACGGACACACAAAGGTCTCCTTGTCTCGCCACCATATTCACCTCCGCAGTTATTACGTGAGATCAGGTATATCGTAACTGAACTCATGCAATTACCGTCGTTGCCGTAAAGGCAAATTACGCAATTTGTTGTTTCGCAAAACGGTCATACAAGCGGTTACGAACTAATTGGCGACGAAGAGTATTCGGTTGTATTTCAACTGTCGCTACCGTTTCCTTTAGACTGCCTTTCTTAAGCATCGTTTTGTAGCGATACTTGCTTAATCGCTATTAAAGAGCAGTACAAACGGGACATTCTTTTGGCCAAATGTTTGGGTTTTGGAGCGTCGCTTTCCTTCCAAATTTATCTCGCGGAATTACTATTTCATAGCCAATGGAGGTGGATATTTGCCGAGCCAAGTCGTGCGATTCTTCCTTTAGTTTCTTATTTGTGCTTTTAGAGATGGCTGTTCGAAATATGTTTCCTAAAAGTGCCCTATTTGTGTGTGGTTGCAAAGAAAGTAAATGAACCATAGTGTTCTTATTAGTTTTCGTCTGCCATCTAGGTGTTCTTTTATACGGACACACAAAGGTCTCCTTGTCTCGCCACCATATTCACCTCCGCAGTTATTACGTGAGATCAGGTATATCGTAACTGAACTCATGCAATTACCGTCGTTGCCGTAAAGGCAAATTACGCAATTTGTTGTTTCGCAAAACGGTCATACAAGCGGTTACGAACTAATTGGCGACGAAGAGTATTCGGTTGTATTTCAACTGTCGCTACCGTTTCCTTTAGACTGCCCCTTTTAAGGCTTCTTTTGTAGCGATACTTGCTTAATCGCTATTAAAGAGCAGTACAAACGGGACATTCTTTTGGCCAAATGTTTGGGTTTTGGAGCGTCGCTTTCCTTCCAAATTTATCTCGCGGAATTACTATTTCATAGCCAATGGAGGTGGATATTTGCCGAGCCAAGTCGTGCGATTCTTCCTTTAGTTTCTTATTTGTGCTTTTAGAGATGGCTGTTCGAAATATGTTTCCTAAAAGTGCCCTATTTGTGTGTGGTTGCAAAGAAAGTAAATGAACCATAGTGTTCTTATTAATTGGTTTCCGGTACCACTTTTTTATGTAGCCGCTTCTCGATAAGTTGACTCGAACGTTAAGAAGTGGATGCCAGTTCCCTTTCAGTTTCTCCCTGCTAAACTTAATGTACTTGCTCATTCAATAATTCAAAGCATTTGTCCATCTCTTCTTGAGGATAGAAAATGACAAGAATGACTAGAATAGAAGTCCCTATTATAGATATCAAAAACAAAAATATTCTTGTTCATTTTCTCTCTTCCCAACCATCACACACAAAGAGAGCCCTTGTGAGAAACGTGTTTCGAGCAGCCACCTCTGTATGCACGAAGAGAGAGGAATCGCACAACTTTCCTCGGGAAACAGCCACCTCTTATAGCTACGAAATAGTAATCCTGCGAGATAAGTTTAGAAGGAAAGCGACGCGTCGAAACGAAACACTTGGCCAAGAGAAAGTCCCGTTTATGTTGCCTTTTATTAGCGATGAAGTAAGCATAGCTATAAAACGATGCCTAAAAAGGGCAGGTGTAGAGGAATCGGCAGCGATAATTGAAATACCGCCGGATCCTCTACGTCGTCAGCTGATTCGTAACCACTTGTATGACCGTCTTTGCGAAGCAACAAATTACGTAATTTGCACTTACGGCAGGGACGGTGATGGCATGAGTTCAGGTATGATATACCTGATCTCTTGTAGTACTTGCGGGGACGAATATATTGGCGGAACGGGCAGACCTCTATGCATCCGTATAAAAGAACACCTAGATGGTGAACGAAAAGCGCGACAAAGTACCTCACTAGGAACACATGGGATACAAAAGCAATGCTGTGACGATTTTGTTATAAAATTCAGTATATTCGCACAGAATGTAAAAACACCAGTGCGCAAGCTGGTTGAGGCTTTTTGGATAAGTCGAAAACCCTACAATGGACAGCAGGAAAGAATGTCCCGAGATCATACGTGATCTCGCCCCGTGCCTTCGAATCAATCGTTGTTGTGGGGTGGTGCAGTAGTTAGCCATATACGACGTTGGTCAGTGCCTCATCCTCGATGAAAGGCACGTAAAAACGGTGGGTTTTTCGAAAAGCTGTTGACCGTGTGACTACCACTTAGATTCTCATGTTCCTGTGTGTGTTATTGAGGCGTTTGGGGTAGTAAATTGCATATCACTACACTTCTAGACTCTGAAGAATATGATACGGATACGGGAAGCGTCAGTTATGATTGTGTTGTATGTGTGTTATTGTATGGGAATAAATATATGCTTTGTATTAACCTCACGATTGCTGAAAGAGAAAACGACGAATTTATAATCCAATGGCAAGGTTAATAGAAAGTTGATCTTGGGAATTATATTAATTGCAATGATAATAATTACTGGCAATGACAATAATTAACAATGAAAGTAATAATTAAAACCAGTATAAAATAATAACAATAAGTTGTGGATGGGTGCGAGTAGCATAGTAGTATTTATCCTGTTCATTACGTGGATATCCCAACCTACTCAGACGCTGGTTCGACCCTTCTTATGCCCACTAAGCATCTGATCCCCTGTTTGGGAGATCTATGCCATACTTGTACGGCACAAACTCATCCCCTTTAATCCTACTTGAAATGCTCTAGCACGGCTATCATAGGACGCCGGGAAGAATCGCTTCGGCTAGCATTCAAAGAAATTCGTGACTTACACGAAAGAATCATCAGGCAGCAGTAGCAGCCACGCGTAAAAAACGTCGAAGATCTTCGTGGATGCTGAATGCGAGGGAACCAGTGGAGTGCAAGAAGTGCTCGGCTCAGCACAACGTTATATGTGGTGCGATGTCTCATAATAAAAAATAATAATAGTACTAATATTCTGGACAGTGTATTTGTTTTCACAGGCAATTATGGTGTGAAGTTGCCAACCCCGGGTGGATCAAGACCTGATCGTATGACCAAGCTAAATACGTGGAAACGGTCCTGTGTTTATTGCAGTGCGCCTTTAACCATTACGCTACACGTTGCACACATGCTTGATGTAATGGCGGAAGCAAAGTTTGCTTTTTGTGCTGGCACAGAAACTCGTTTGAAATTTTAGTACTAATTAAAAGTGTTGCATTGTAGGAATCAGTCGAAACACTATCGACTGTTCATGATGCGGTGCCACTGGTGAAAATCGAAGTGGAGTCCACTTCTAGTGTTGATAATGATGGTCCTATATTCCCTCTTCTAGCAGATTGTGAGGAATCGATAGGAAGAATTGTTGGAAGACTATTATCATTTTCTACGGCTACTGGGTACGCCGTTAGTTAATAAAGTGAACAGTAATAGAAATACCCTAGAAATATCCTTGAAGTTTTTGCGCAATGGTTTGATATTTAGTTGGATACTTGGACAACCCTTCCTCAAAAGTTGTGCAGACTCCAGCGCATATCCTATTCCCTTCTTTGCGTCGTTGTCGTGTAGAGGTGGTTTGATTCCAGCAAGGTGAGCATCCTGTGGATTCCGTTTTATAGTCGCTTTCGTCCATCTGTCGTCTACTCTTTTTATTATATTAACGGCCCATCTATGTTTCGCTATCAATGAGTGTTCCCCTGATTCTTGAGCATGAGATAGGTTTCGGGGACCAGAGGTTTGCATACAGGCTAAATGTTTGAGAGTGCCGGTTATATTTGATAAGACATTGTTGAGGTACTGTATGAGTAGTGCGCAGTATTCCTAACGTGGTTGAAGTATCGGTCCACGACCCTGCAATACTGAGCGCTAGGGGACCGTTAAATCGAAAGGGTGAGCGTGGATTTTCGAATCCTTTAGTTGATCGGTAGCTTCTTTTACACGTCCGAATGCGGCAGAAACTGCTCTCCTTCTTCTGTCTATTTCCTACTTCATGTTGTTTTCCAAGTTACTTGAGCGCTCAAGGTGCGCTTACGAGGTGGTCTCTGTAATCAAGGAACCATCCAATTCGATCTGTTGGCCTTCGCACTATGGATGTTTTGTGAACTGGGTTTTCTTCCGGTTTGTGTGCGATTTTTTCCCGCTTCGTTGAGCTCATTGATTATCGTTTTTGTTCGTTGGTAGTTCTCGAGCAGATAACGATGTCGTCGGCATGACAAAGATTGGATAGTTTTCCATCAATGCATATGTCTTTCTCAACCAATCAAGTGACTTTATTATCCACTGCAGCGCGGCATTGAACAGCTTTGGCGAAATTGTGTCGTCTTATCGAACTCCTTTTTTTGTTGGTATGGTAAGAGATCGATGGAAATGCTGTTTTCGAAGTGCATTTTCGATAACAATCTGAGAGAATTCTTAAGCGAGACCGGCTTACTTGTTGCTCGACGCACACTAGAAGGATTGCATTCATTTCGGCACTATCATACGCTTTTTGACAGTGGACAGTAGTCAGGACTAGGGGTAGGTTGTATTCCTGACAAACTTTGGTGAACATGGACATCGCTCGCATGTGGTCCATGCAGCAAAATCCCTTTTGAGATCCTGCTTGCTTAACTGGTTGCGCTTCTTCAAATATCCTTGATGTAGACGACAGAATAATCTTCTTGAAGTGGTTGTAGAGTACACTCGACGAGCATATCAGATAATAGGTTTTATATAATACAGTGTATTACAGCGGTTCAACAATTTTTTCCGCCTACATTTGGAAAGCCCCCCAACATCGTTGGGAGGTGTTCTGGATGTCGAGCTACGATGTACAACTGGGGTATTAATCCCGCAGCAGAATCTCCCAGGCTGAGAAAGAGTCCGGGGTTTCCATCAGGAAGCCCAGCTACCAGTAAACAAGTGCAAGGATCCGCCACCGTGCTGGTGCTGGTGGTAAACTAGTCACATGGTGGCAAATCTCCCTCTGATACACGAAGGCGGCGGCTGGCTGTGGTGATGACGACGTGAGATGGAATTTGGACTGGCTGGCCTCGGTGTTCCAGAGAGCCACAGTGGCTAAACCAGCTCGGCACTATCATACGCTTTTTGACAGTGGACAGTAGTCAGGACTAGGGGTAGGTTGTATTCCTGACAAACTTTGGTGAACATGGACATCGCTCGCATGTGGTCCATGCAGCAAAATCCCTTTTGAGATCCTGCTTGCTTAACTGGTTGCGCTTCTTCAAATATCCTTGATGTAGACGACAGAATAATCTTCTTGAAGTGGTTGTAGAGTACACTCGACGAGCATATCAGATAATAGGTTTTATATAATACAGTGTATTACAGCGGTTCAACAATTTTTTCCGCCTACATTTGGAAAGCCCCCCAACATCGTTGGGAGGTGTTCTGGATGTCGAGCTACGATGTACAACTGGGGTATTAATCCCGCAGCAGAATCTCCCAGGCTGAGAAAGAGTCCGGGGTTTCCATCAGGAAGCCCAGCTACCAGTAAACAAGTGCAAGGATCCGCCACCGTGCTGGTGCTGGTGGTAAACTAGTCACATGGTGGCAAATCTCCCTCTGATACACGAAGGCGGCGGCTGGCTGTGGTGATGACGACGTGAGATGGAATTTGGACTGGCTGGCCTCGGTGTTCCAGAGAGCCACAGTGGCTAAACCAGTGGTATTCCGATAAAATGGAGATTGTGCTGGGGTCCGCACAATCAATGAGGATGGGCCGTTGAGTATCCAAGTAGACAAGTGAGTGTAATTGGAAAAGGTTTTCCTTTTTTCAACGTGGTACCCTATTTTAGAGCTTTAGCCGCTCGTAAGTCATTAGAGGCGAAGGGAATTGTTCAAATCGGACATCTTGCTACATTGAAACGGCATGAGGTATTGCAGCTGAGTATAAAAAAACCCCGCATCGAGACAGCGATTCGTGCTCTATCTCATTTTGCTCGCAGCTATACAAAATCTGATCCGACATCAGTAGTTGATAAGGTGAAATACTGTAATTTATTAAGCCCATTTTTATTACGTCCAGTAATAAATAGTTAAGCTAGAAGTTTCTTATTTTAGAAATCATTGTTCGATGAGAAAGAAGCACCATTGGTACCTTTTGGTGCAGTTGAAACGGGTGTGCCTGACAACATTGTTAATACAATTTCTACGAATTCCACCTCTATCAATGAAAATTCTACTGTGGATGGTATTCTTTGTTAGCATCATCTTGTCTGACACAATTATTAGTGGTTTCTTTATTTTCTAGCCGAAAAACAATTGGTTGAAACAACCATGAGGTATTGCAGCTGAGTATAAAAAAACCCCGCATCGAGACAGCGATTCGTGCTCTATCTCATTTTGCTCGCAGCTATACAAAATCTGATCCGACATCAGTAGTTGATAAGGTGAAATACTGTAATTTATTAAGCCCATTTTTATTACGTCCAGTAATAAATAGTTAAGCTAGAAGTTTCTTATTTTAGAAATCATTGTTCGATGAGAAAGAAGCACCATTGGTACCTTTTGGTGCAGTTGAAACGGGTGTGCCTGACAACATTGTTAATACAATTTCTACGAATTCCACCTCTATCAATGAAAATTCTACTGTGGATGGTATTCTTTGTTAGCATCATCTTGTCTGACACAATTATTAGTGGTTTCTTTATTTTCTAGCCGAAAAACAATTGGTTGAAACAACAAAGAACCTTGATGGCCATGTTCAGCAGGAATCAACGATGGATTCAGGAGACAACAGAGAGCTCGTAAAAATGGTGGATGAACCCGTGCTAATCCAGAGTAATCGTGAACTAGTAATCGAGAAAATTCGGCGTTTTAAGGCTGGTGGGGGTTTTTTTTACTTCAACGCCTGTAAAACTTATTTTTAAGTGTTTTGTTTACTGCTGTATTTTCCATACGGAAAAGTAAAACAGTTTCAGTAGTGATATTTATCAAGTTTCTGATCTATCTTTGAATTCATCTGATTTAATGTACTTTATTTCATTGCTAAGCTAACACGAGATCTTTGCCAATCATTTATTCGGTTAGCGCTTCGATGTCTTCGTCTTCATCGGAGCATATGATCCGAGTCGATAGTCCACAGTTGCTCCTCCCGTCTTGAATCGGATCTTCTTCAGTGGAACACCACTCTAATGAGGCATCCTCACCCGATAGTGCTCTTCTATCCAGGACTGTTATTGTTAATAGATACTATCCGTTGATAATAGTTTGTCCATCTGGTTTGGACAAGCATCTGGTTTATTCTGTACTGGACCCTAAAATTATAGTTTATGTCCTTTTTGTGTTGATTAGTGAGTTTCTTTGTCACGTTGTTTCTTTTTCTCTTCCTCCGTCATATTCGTTTGATTTTATTATAGTCTGTATTCTACATGTTTAGATGGGTTTATTATTTTGTCTGTTAAATTATTACGACAATGTTGGTTGGCTAGAAAGCCTTGGTTACAAAATTTCGGAAATTCATTTCGGAAAAATTCAAAACTTCACCATTGACTTAGTCCGTTTCTTTATATGGGATGTTTACTTATATACATGGGTGGATATATGGATGGACCATCCTCACTGTTTGTGCAAGCCGCAGCATAATCTCCTCTCCTTTGGGGTTTTGCTGGTTTATCCATTGTGGTCCCTGTGGCTCCGAAGTTAGCCAGTATTTAATTGGAACTAATTCAGTGAAGTTATTAGCATTTATCGTTAATTAGAAGGGACAAGAACTCTAACGATACCAATTTGCCATACATTACCGCTGACTAAGGTTGCCTTTTATAGTGCAGGAAATCATCGAAAAGGAGACGGTTGAGGCGGAAAGTGTGGATGCGGTTCAACTGCTACGTACTGTGCGGAACAGCATGAGAAGTCTGCTTGATATCGTGGATTGGTGGGAACAAGTGATTTCCACCTAATACATTGAGATAGAACTGTTACTGTTGCTGCTGTTTTTGTAGTTGTCGTCACAGTATTTGATACTACAATTTTTTGTAAAGTGAAATTCGTGTTATCCGTGCATCATGTGGTAACGGCTTAACCATTGTCAGGTCTATTTGTATAATATAATTAACACATTATCTCATATAACGATACACACTGTTGACATGTACCGCGTTTTTGTTCAATTTTATTGTTTGTGGCTTTCCATGATGTTGATGTTAAGTGGTTTATAGGGGTAAAATCAGCCATGGTCAATGTTCTATCATTACTAATCTTTGTATGGTTCTAATGCTATAGTTACATTACGGACATTAGTTATGGCTTTAAGATTTCATCTACGAGATCATACGCAGATGCTTTGCATAAACGCATGCTTTGCATCTCCGTGCAGTGGTGTCCCAGATGTACGAATACAGTTCTTAACTGTTTCAAGTTTTTACCACGGGTTTCGAAATTGGATATTGAGGAACATTGGTGGAGTGTTAATATTTGCACCTGCTACTTTTTCTCTTACGTTGATGCACGTTGGCGCGTATTTCACAGTGGTGGGAGGTGCCCTGAAGTGTACACAGGATCGATCACGGCGATCCAGTGCCAGCTAGCGTTCTATACCTTATGGGTCGCCAAACTGCTACCAGACCGCTCTGGGAGGATAGCAGGACTACCTGGTTAAATCGATATACCACCGCGAGTCGTTGTAAAAGTCAAATATGCATTCAATCATCTCCAACGATGCTTAATGAAGTTGGATGGCGCGTCCCTTAGGAATTGATCAACGCCGAGAGCCTTATCCTGTATCCCATACATAAACGTTCTGACGTTCTTCAATATCTTGATGCATTTCGTACTAATGAGTGGTGGTAGTGTTCTAGGCCAGATGTGTTGAAGCTATTACGTCGATGCTATATTATTTGTTTTAGATAATTCTCAAGATATAAAGGAGGAGCGATTTTCTAACGTATGTCAGCCGTCCTGTTTATAATTGGGCGCATCTTCGGAACGGTATAATTGAGCCATTCGGTGTTTAATAGGCCTTCTTTGAGAGCTATTTGAATCTCTCTTTCTGAATATCCTTCACTTTCGGAGCACTTTCCATTTGTGTATCAGCGAATGAAGCTTCCTGATCTCCATTCTGTTCTTCAGTCATTATAAAGTCGACCTCATCACCGGATTCCATATGAGATTCTTTTGATCCTTATCGCCTACGATCCACTTCTAGTGGTTTTTTCGTCCGAATCCTTTTAATATTTGGAGTCCTATTTTTCATGATATAGGGCGCAGTGGTATATTATTTGTTTTAGATAATTCTCAAGATATAAAGGAGGAGCGATTTTCTAACGTATGTCAGCCGTCCTGTTTATAATTGGGCGCATCTTCGGAACGGTATAATTGAGCCATTCGGTGTTTAATAGGCCTTCTTTGAGAGCTATTTGAATCTCTCTTTCTGAATCTCCTTCACTTTCGGAGCACTTTCCATTTGGGTATCAGCGAATGAAGCTTTCTGATCTCCATTCTGTTCTTCAGTCATTATAAGGTCGACCTCATCACCGGATTTCATATGAGATTCTTTTGATCCTTATCGCCTACGCTCCACTTCCAGTGGTTTTTTCGTCCGAATCCTTTTAATATTTGGAGTCCTATTTTTCATGATATAGGGCGCAGTGGTTGGAGGCGCCACTGCGACACGCACGTGAAATCGGTTCCTGCGCCCATGGCCCTAAGCCTTCCATCCCTCCGGGGTCGGCAAATTGGTACCAGACTTGTCTGGGAGGATAGGAGCACTGGCTCGTTACATCGGCAGGCCACCTCGAGTAAAGGCCAGATATTCATTCAATCACCTCCAACGATACTTAATGAAGTCGAATGCATGGCGCATCCCTCAGGGATTGATCAACGCCGACAGCTTTATCCTTTTATTCTCTTTATTTTTCATGATAGTTATACATGACAAATGATACTATACATTACTCGGACTTTAGCTTTTATTCCGATCGTCTACGACGAACGGTATATTTGACGAAGAGGGCCTCAATATTTCTACCGTAGCAAGGACACGTTCTTTTTCTCACGTGTCCAGCTTTGTATCAACTCTAGCACTTTGTTGAAATTATGGTAACCCTTTGGTCAAAGGCAACGTTCAAAGATCTCATGACAGATGCTTCATTCGATTCGATAGCTTTTATTACCTCAATCGGCAAATAAAGCATCAA
>MQTX01000449.1:55709-79287 GCA_009735665.1 Angiostrongylus cantonensis | reverse complement strand
ATATATATATACACACCTATTTATATATATCTAGATTTACTAGAGTCATCAAGTTTTGAAGTATTGGGGAATGAACCTAGGCGAATCCATGGTTTAATTTGCAGACTATCCACCTGTTAGCACATAATAGACCACTTGCATATATCTCATATGTCATATATCTATATCATATAAGACATATACCCACTTTTTTTCCAACTTACTATAACTTAGCTTGTAGTGAACCTTATCAATTGGAACAAAAACTAATAATCTGCTGGTTTTCTCCAATTAAATAACATTTTTCTCCTTCTGTGAATGCGATATTTTGATGTAATGGAGTCCACAAACCACATCTTTCCTGTCTTCCTCCGTCAAGAATCGTGTTTATAATGTTGAAGCGATTTAAGAGTGAAGATTTCGGGAAACATGACCTGACAGTGTAACCAAATTTATCCTCCATTTTTAAAGTTACTAAGCACCTGTGTCGAAAGCTCTGAAAACTGGAAAATTGTTTTGGGTTTTTATTTTTAAATTTTGATTTTGAAGTGTTGTGAAATTAGGTAATATTTTTAAAAATGTATGTATCATATATCACTATCGCAATAAAAACGATTTTTCATAAGTTTGTTAAGTTCTAAACTCCACAACTGACAGAGTCACCAAAGAAATCATCCGTAACTGTCAAGAAATTAGTGTTACGATAAGTCTTAAGCGCGAAGTCGGTTAAATCGAAATGAAAACTTCTTTGTTTTGTTTATTACCTTTTTTCCAATTCTGCTTATTTTTTCTTTTTTGATGGTTTTATATTTTCTACATTATTGTTCTAATTCTGGCGCAGTGGTCGAGGACACCCTGCAATACACGTGGAATTGATCACTGCGCGCATGGCCCACAAAGCCTTCCATCCCTGCGGGGTCAGCAAGTTGGTACCAGAATTCTCAAGGAGGATAGCAGTAGTGACTCGATGCATCGGCAGACCCCAGCGAGCTATTGTAAAGGCCAGATATGCATTCACTGTGTCCTAACGATGTTTAATGAAGTCGAATGCATGGCGCATCTCTCAAGGATTGATAAACGCCGAGATTTTTATCCTTTTATTATTTTTAATTGATATTTACTGTGTAATTTTTAAGCAGCGTTCATTACCACTGTATGTGGTTAGCTATGTTTTCCACCATTAACGAAAATTGGCTTAGATTTGTACACTACTCACTTACTCGCCAATGCTATGCGATTTCTTCTCATCATGGCGATTACTGGAGCCGGAAGTCGTTCGCAAAGTTGGACCGAATAACCCTTACGAATTCGCATTGGCTCAAGTAATGGGCTGCACTATCAGTTATCAGAGATATCTGAAGTATTTCGCTCTCGAAGCAATTTATGCCGAAGATTTGGTGCGTTTCCTCTTCAAGTACAAGTTTTCTGCACAAAATTTTTTCTAATCTCTCATTTTCTGCTCGCAATACTTTTATGTAAAGGTGGAATAAAAACGCCTTCCATAAGGGTTATTTTATCTTTGTTTTTTCTTACTTTTAATCAAATTCCAGAACCAAAATATCTACCCCTAGAATTAAATAGTCTTGTTGGTTGACTAACGTTCTGCTGTACTTGACCTTTCAACACCTATGAAAACTACTTAGCGGAAATCAAACAGTGAAATATTGCGGCTGCCTAACATTAAAAACATAAAAGGATAGAGCGATGTGTTTGGTCAACTACTCAGAAATGCTTTATGCGTCCATCTCCATTCGTAGTATTCTAGAGCTGACTAAATACATATTTAGCGTTACATCGGCTTGCGGATTGAGTCGAGGTGTTGAGCCACTTCCTTAATCATCTCATACAGGGCTGATACCGATTTACCCACCCAGAGAGATGGAAAGCTTTTCGAATTTGGACCGCGTGACAGAACTAACGACAGTTTCAGTGCGTTATGCAGGACATTTTAGCCACTTCGTTGCTCTCTCCCAGCTGCAACAATACGAACACATATTCAGTCATAAGAATGGTCAGGCCACATTATTAACCCCTAAGAGGATAGAGTTTAAGTAAAATGCGCATCAAAGACGGGGCGCGAATGGATTCATTCTGAAG
This sequence comes from Angiostrongylus cantonensis, assembly GCA_009735665.1. NCBI lineage: Eukaryota > Metazoa > Nematoda > Chromadorea > Rhabditida > Metastrongylidae > Angiostrongylus > Angiostrongylus cantonensis. The sequence continues at coordinate 77,211 of MQTX01000449.1, read as the reverse complement.
AAGAAACCATTAGTATTGCTGAGCTGAGCTCCACTACCAATAAACGACATCCATGCATGATTGTGTACGAATTTACTGCTTATGTGTCCATGCCACTCAGATCGCTCTATTTTGCAAACTATAGTTCACTAAATCAGCTTATTTCATGACACAGAAATTGGAATTATGGAAAGTTGGCCAAGAAGCACCTTGTTAATGAGAACGCAGTTTTTTTTCATAAGCCAAAGCGAAATAGATGAAAAGCCCTATTCTGCTAACGCTTCGGCATTGTCGCCTTCTTCAGAGCAGGATTGATCCGAGTCGGTTGTCCAAAATTGTTCTCTTTTCCGATGTGGGCCTTCGTTATCGCATCCAGTGGAGCGCCCGCCTAATAAAGTAAACCTACTCGGCGGTGCTGTTTTATTAAGAACGGTTGTTGATACTAATTGGCCATTGATAATCACGTGTTTTTCTCTGGTCAACCCATCCTGCAGCCGTCAGTATCAGTATCGGGCAGCACAGAGTGTAATAATAAATCAGAAATAAAGATTTTTAAGAGGGATAAATGCTGTAATAATCACTTCTATCTCTACGAATTAATCGTCCACATTCTGCAATTGAACAACGGTAATACGAACAATGAAGAACAATCATAGTAATTCTTTACATTCCTGTTGAGTAAACTATAGGTGTTATTTTATTCCTTATTTACGCACAAGCTAACGTTCCGGCGGATTTCGCCTTCCTCAGAGCCTGGAAAGGGCAAGTTGACTGCAATCTGCTTGGTCAAACACCTCCATAAGCAAAGAGAGAAAACCCTAAACCAGATTTCAATCACATTGATAACGGGATGGCTTTATCGCATACTCACAGCACTCTATAAGTCCTCCACTAGATATGTCACGTGGAGACCAACCGCACAAAGCTTACATGGAACAGTAATGTAAACTCTCACATCAAAACAGCAGTCTTAAATACTGCCAATAACAAACGTGATAATGAGGCATTCATCCATGGGGTTGATTTTCCGATTTCTGGAATTAATGCAGAACGCCTCGAGAGTTTTGAGCGCTTGTGTTTTCGATTCCTTTGCGTGGATCGTGACAAGTCTCAAAGTCCTCCCCGCTATGTCCCTGGGTCCTATGTGTGCTAAATGGAGTATTTGGTTTACGCTTGCCGACTAGGTGTTCTTTTACGCGGACACAGAGTGGTCTGTCCGTTTCGCCAATGTATTCGTCTCCGCATGCGTTATAGGAGATCAGATAAACTGTACCATAGCTCATGCAATCATCGTCTCTACCGTTAGTGTAATTTATGCAATTTTGCGCTGCGCACAAACAGTCATATAGGCGGTTACCAACGAGCTGGCGCTTCACCAAATTCTCTAGACCCGCCCTTCTTAAGCAGCGTTTTATAGCTGCACTTACATCATTTAAGGTAAAGGGTGAGATAAACGAGACCTTTTTATAGCTAGAGTTGTCGTTTGGGTGCTCAGGATCTTTTCTACACCTATCCCGAGCTTTTCGTAACCATTAGAACTGGCTATTTGCCGTGCCAAGTTCCGAGACTGCTCTCTCTGCTTTCCTCTCGTGCACACGTTTGTTGCTGTTCGAAACATGTCTCTCGTAAGGGCCCTTTTTGTGTGTGAAGGATGAGACGAGAGGACACGAACAAGTATGTTTTTGCCACTTGGCTTTCGGTACCATTTCGTAATGTATCCATTTTCTGACAGGTTAATTTGGACGTTCAGGAATAGAAGCCAGTTTTCTTTTGGTTTTTCTCGGGTGAACTTGATATGCTCTGACTGTTCAGTGAGCAACTCAAAACATTTGTCTATTTTCTCTTGTGTTGAGAAAAGGACAGGACAATTATCTATATATGTACAGCAGAGTTACTGCCCGAGATCGGTCACTGGTGCCAAACTGGTGGAGAATTACAACAAACTTTCCACCCTTATCACTAACGGATATTCTTATGTTTTTCAATCTTATCAGCCCCCGTACCTCTCGCTTATCACGTTTTTACACTTCAGTGAGGTTTGAGCTGTAACTTTTGGAGGGATAGTCATAAAGGACTTTGAAAGTTTCATTCGTAAACATCAGAAATTTAACATCAACTTCATTATTGAGCTCTCGCTGTCTAAAGAACACTTGAGGAAACGGTGCTATTGGTGGGACCCACTTGACGTTGTTCGCACCTAATTTGCGTTTCATCTCTAACCTTTTTGCTTAGTCTACCTCGAAGTTTATGTAAACTACATACAACCCTAAGCAAGGTTACCTTAAAATAGGCTCAGATGGTGAGAAAGTCGGTCGCAATTCTAATAACGAGCGCGCTCCCTCAGGGAAGTTATGCCTCCTTACACGGTTAACGGTGAAATTTCTTGCACATTATTTATCCTACTGTGACCTGTTTCATGTTCGTTAGCGGTGTTTCTGTGCGCTCTTGAAGCAGTGTTATGTGATTTACTCAAAATGTCTTCGAATTTTCTCCGCAAAGTTACTTTAGCATTAGACCTAATAGAGTTGCAAATCAACATTGGAACTAATGGGTCAAAATAGCAAAAGCTGCTGGTTCGAAACCAACAATTATCCTTCAACTAAAAGTTGACTTAACAACAAAACCCGTTTTGTATTTGCATCAAAGAACTTTTATGTTACTATCCAGCGATGATCTTGCGTCTACTGATCCATAATTATTTCAGGTTAGAACTATCATTAGCTGTGTAGACGAGCCAATGGATGAGATAACACTGATTATAAACCTAATATTTACTTGATTGTTGAAACACATTCCAGCCCATCTTACAAATACCCAGATGTTTCTGGATCGCCTACGTACTGCGCAACCTAGCAGCGCGTACGTGATGCAGTCCTTCGACGTTACCGCCCTTTATACAAAAGTGTCGAATGACTACTCAATTCAAGTCATATTCGAATTCCTTATACAACACAAAGAAAAATTAAACATGTGTGGCTTCAAGAGGGAGCAGTTGATGGCACACTTAAAAGAATGCTTGAGCTGCTCAATCTTCAAATGGTCCGGAAAGTACTACGCTCAAATAAGAGGGTTGGCAATGGGATAACGACTGGCACCAAGTCTTGTTGTTGCGTTTATGTCTAAACTGGAAGCACCAGTGACCGATCTCGTGTCGTTACTCTACTGTAGATATATAGATGACTGTCCTGTGCATTGCTCAACAAGAGAGGAAATGGGCAAATGTTTTCAGTTACTGAATGACCAGTCAGAGTATATTAAGTTCACCAAATGAAAACCGAAGGGAAACTGGCTTCCATTCCTTAACGTCCAAATTAACCTGTCAGAAAATGGATACATTAAGAAGTGGTACCGAAAGCCAAGTGGCAAAAACATACTTGTTCATTCCTTCTCGTCTCATCCTTGACACACAAAAGTGCCCTCATGAGAAACATGTTTCCAACAGCAACCAACGTGTGCACGAGAGGAAAGCAGAGAGAGCAGTCCTGGAACTTGGCACGGCAAATAGGCATTTTTAATGGCTACGAAACTGCAGCTCGGGATAGATGTAGAGAAGATCCTAGGCTCCCAAACGACAACTCTAGCGATGAAAAGGTCTCGCTTATCCTGCCCTTCATCTCATGTGATGTAATCGTGCTTGAGAAGGACAGGTTTAGAGAATTCGCTAATCGTAGTTAAAATGCCGACGAGTACTCTTAGGTGCCAGCTAATCCGTAACCGCCTATATGACTGTCTGTGCGCAACGCAAAATTGCATAAATTACCCTAACGGTAGAGACGATGATTGCATGAGCTATGGTACAGTTTATCTGATCTCCTATAACGCATGCGGAGACGAATACATTGGCGAAACGGACAGACCACTCTGTGTCCGCGTAAAAGAACACCTAGTCGGCAAGCGTAAACCAAATACTCCATTTAGCACACATAGGACCCAGGGACATAGCGGGGAGGACTTTGAGACTTGTCACGATCCACGCAAAGGAATCGAAAACACAAGCGCTCAAAACTCTCGAGGCGTTCTGCATTAATTCCAGAAATCGGAAAATCAACCCCATGGATGAATGCCTCATTATCACGTTTGTTATTGGCAGTATTTAAGACTGCTGTTTTGATGTGAGAGTTTACATTACTGTTCCATGTAAGCTTTGTGCGGTTGGTCTCCACATAACATATCTAGTGGAGGACTTATAGAATGCGGTGAGTATGCGATAAAGCCGTTATCAATGTGATTGAAATCTGGTTTAGGGTTTTCTCTCTTTGCTTATGGAGGTGTTTGACCGAGTAGATTGCAGTCAACTTGCCCTTTCCAGGCTCTGAGGAAGGCGAAATCCGCCGGAAAGTCAGCTTGTGCGTAAATAAGGAATAAAATAACACCTCTAGTTTACTCAATAGGAATGTAAAAAATCACTTGATCAATGCCGAGGTTAATAGAAAGTCCATCACGGGAACATTTATAGTGTTACTTGACGAAGCAGAAGAAAAACCCGATCGGGGAACAAATGCAGGCAGTGGAATGAAGAGAGCTGCTGATTCTGCCAACATGGATAGGCTTATTAAAATCGTTTAATGTTATCATTAATGCTACCAGCCATTCGCCTTCGAATCGGCAGAGTTAGTGACTTGTTCTAGCCCACGTCGCAATGTTCACTTGTGACGGCAACAGAAAACAGTCATTAATGAGCTGACAGTCGCTACATTAATTTCATGACGAATCGCGAAACATGCCTTCTTTACAGTCTATAAATTGGCCCTACCAGCATGAGGTATACTGTACCAAATGTTTTGAAGACCTTTATCTCAACCGCTAAATTTCAAAACGTGCTAAGTAACCTTTTAAGCGCCCACGACTCTTTATAGATCTTCTCCGTCAACTGACATTGGGATTTCTCCTCACATAGTCCATCTGTGTTTTGGGCTTTAAGCATACTGTCGTGGATTTTGAAGACGATATAGTTTCAAAGCGTCTAACTGTGCAGACCGTCGTGACATTATGTGTACCTGTTAAATTTCAGACGGCAGGTGAAGTATCAACTCGAAACAGAGCGCTGTTACGTTGTCTTAGACCAGTCAGACACAAAAGCAAATTAAGTTTTAAGATAAAGCTACACTAAGAAGGACAAGTTATTTGAGCAGCATTTTTCCTTTAAATTTCTTAGAATGGCATACTAGTCAAACCTACTACATCGTCACCACAAGTTGTCACCCTTCGAGGAACAGAGAGAGACTTATCACCTTATCGTAGGTTTCCACTTCCTCAGTGACGATTTCTACGTTAGTTTGATTCTAGCTGCTCTTTTGTGTGGAAAGGTCCAATTTCACCTCTGATTGGGTGAATCTGTAGTAAGGACGAACTCTCTCACATCGCTATTCGACACACTGGAAACCTTTGCGGACAGTGAGGTAGTGAATCAACACACCAACAGTGGTGAATCTTATATGTTTTATCACATTAAGAAACCTTTATTTACCAACATGCTTACTAGAAAAAACATGTGTGTGTGTGTGTAAAGGTAAAGAAAATCTGAATTTCAGTAATTTCACGGCTCGCATAATCATCATTTGGGTTGTATGTTGAGAAGCCGGTGTTACAGATTCATCAATGTCGAAAAATTCACCTGACCGACTTTGCACTTTACCACTAACCCCACATGATTTCGTATTGGTCACGCCCATATCCAATGTTCGATTCAGCGAACTTCTTTGGAAGAGAAACATATTGCACAGACATATTGCAACATCTTTAGAGCAGTGTAAAGTTTGAAGCAAAATCCCAGCAGAACCATACCTGAAGAACGATGACCGAGACTTTCAGATTGACGATCCGATGTCTGTGATTCGTCCTGTACTTGACGTATGTGGAGTGTTTCTTCGAATTCCAGCAAGTGTTATAGACTATCTGAACGATCAAATGGAGGAGTCTCGAGTTCAGACGTCATCCATGAACTCGGTACTGAGCGATGTTCAACGCTCGCGAATGCGCCTACTACTGGATTATTTACAACAAGATTGGTGTATATAATAACAGCCTTGTAAATGTCTTCTTGGATTGTGAAGCTTACACGAGGTTGCTACACAAATTTTATTTGGCTAACGTTAGCCGAATAAAGTTATATATCAACCTCGTTTAAGCAAAACAATCCAAGAAAGGGTTGACTATTTATACTAGGGTTAAATGAAGGCTGATTTGAAAATCACAGTCTTGGAAAGCTTTCACTATAATGTGTGAAGTATGAAATTTTCTGTTCGACGATGATTTTTTTTCCGTTTATAAGCATCTACTTAACATTGAAGATCTACTTCTTAACATACATTGCTGGTCCTCAAGCAGACCAGAGGTATCAGAATTCATCCTAACATTGGATTTGTCACATTTGTGCATGCTTGCTTAATTAATTACTATACTAATAACTTTAATAAATTTATTGCACCCATATCTATAACGTCCGTTGTCATTGTTAACTATGTGATTTTTCTAGTGTTGATTAAAAGTATCTACATAAAAAAGGATAAAGCGTTGATCAATCCCTGAGAGATGCGCGATGCATTCGACTTCATCCAGTATCGTTGGAAGTGATTGAATGCATATCTGTACTTTACAGTGACTCGGGGTGGCCTACCGATGTATCGAGCTAATGCTGCTACCTTCTCAGACGAGTCTGATACCAATTTGCCGACCCTGGAGGGATGGAAGGCTTGGTAGGTCATGGGCGCTGCAATCGATTCCACGTGTGTGTTGCAGTGTACCTCCGACCACTACGCCACATGCACACTTTTTTTTTAAAGGTATCTACATGCAACCACAAATTGAGCTCTATTCGTTCGGCAGCTTGCTGCCTTTTGTACCAACTGTTTTGTTTACGTGTTCTTTAGCGGAAGGTTACCTATTGTAGCATAACATAATCCCTTGTTGACATAATTGAGCTCTCGCAAAATAAGTGTAAGTATTTGTTAGTGGCGATGATCACGAAACTTCGTTGTACAGCCTATTTATTTCATCGAAAGCTTTTAATTAACATGTTGCCAGCAGAGTGAACAAGCAAGGGACAAAGCGGTCAAGGTTTGTCAGACCAAAGCGGGAACAGAGTAATCGTACCTGAATCCAAATTTTCCTTGGTAGAAACGTAATATCACATTTTGCTTCCGGCTAGCTTACTATGCGCTGACTAACAGTTCCTATTAGAATTTCATGTATTGCGCAGACGCTCGTATGGCGTATATACTAGTCAAGTTCTACTATACAAACCTGGTCATTGGTTCAATTCCATGCTTACAGCAAAGCAATCCTATCGTTGGAGGTGACTGAATGCATATCTGGCCTTTAAAATGACTTGCGGTGACCTACGGATATATCGAGCCAGTAATGCTCTCTTCCCACACGAGACTGGTACCAATTTGCCGACCGTGGAGGGATGGAGGGCTTGCTGAGCCATGGGCGAGGGAATCGATTCCACTTCTGTATCGCAGTGGTGTCTTTAACCACTGCGCCACATGCGCCCTTCCTTCACACGATTTATGCATTACATCTATTAATGAAAGCTCATCTACATCCATTGATTTTTGAGCTCTTCATTAAACAGTCCTCTGGTAAAAATAGAATCTTTCGTCTTAAAACCGTACTTGTGCACAGAAATGACAGTGGTCGCACAATGCCTACTGCACCTAATATGTCAGTAAATTCGATTCAAATCCAGTTTTCGACTGAAGAAAACCGGAAGCACCATTATAAAGGTTATTAATAGTGATATAGTGCAGTAAATTTCCACATTGTAAAACCTATTCTCGTTTTCATTTTGTGTTAGTCAAACATTCACAAAACGCTGTTGGTTGTTGTCTTATCAACTTGACCAGAATGAAAGACTTCCATTGAAGGGAAAACATCGCAACAACAATTGGTCAGCGCAGAAATAAATACGAAACCATAAGAAATAAAAATGAAGTAAATAAGTGAAATAAATAAAAAAACAGTGATAAAATAAATAAAAAACCTAATATTAAATCTATATTTTAACATTGACTATAGAAGAATAGAAATTTTAAAACGACGGAGCTTGGAACTAGCTGTAGAATTCCAATTTTTCTTAAAGCCTACAGTGCTCTACAATACACATGTGGTCATGGGTTCATTCCCTCACCCTGGAGTCATCGAGCATTTCATCCGCATGAGGTCGGCAAATTCGAAGGATAATTGTTGGAAGAATCTGGGAGAACGAAAACACTGATTTGATACATCGCTAGGCCTTCGAAAATCATTACATAGGTCGGATTTATATTCAATCACCTCCATGATGCTTAATGAAGTCGAATTCAAGGAGCATCTCTCAGCGACTGACAAATGCAGGACGCTTTCTACTCAAATTTTTTTTACATTTTGCTTGATTCAATCTACCTGTTATTGAAAAATAGTTGAATTTCATGCGACTAGAAAAAGAGTCCTTCCACTGTGGGTAAAATAAGACGTAGAATAAAGATCAACAAAGAGCTATGTAGGTACTTGGTGTGTTTCCTATATTTGCAAAAGTACTCGAATCAAGTCGTTTTAATTTGTCTCATTAAATGGTTTTTGGCAAAACTTTTTCCTAAGTTTTGCTAACATTCTAAAATTCTTCGTTCAAAAGGTTGTTTAACGTTTCGAGCTTCTCAGAGGTAAAGGCACTATTGAAGAGAAAGACGTAGTTCGTTAACTAAAGCTGATAAGTGTTCTAAACAATGTATTCCTAAGCAAAGAATATAATAAATCATATAAGACATGAGGGACCTTCGGTTATCATTCAGAAAGGTGCCAAAAATAATTTACTACGACAAATAATAATTCGTCAGTTTTCAGGAAAGGGTTAAATTTCTATAATGCTGAGAACTAGCTGGGAGACCGGCGAAACGAAAGCCCCGCATGGTATGGTGGTGAACACATTACTCCCCGGAAAGGACAATAGAGCGTTCGTTTCCCACCGCAGACACCTGCAGTCCGGAGTTTTGCAAATATCTCAACATCATTGAAGTTATATTTCGCAATACACGCTGCAGTTAGAAAGAGTAGGCAGTGAATAATAAGTTGAAATTTTGTAGACAATTTTTCATGCGTGAACAGCTGATTTCAACAGATAATACCCGATACTACAATGTTGCTGGATTAGCTAACAATGTTTCTTCTAACAAGAAAAGTAAAGCAAATAAACAGTCTTCAATACAATAAGTAACCAAGAAGAATATGCATTTATATCAATACGTGCAATCACTGTTCACTTGTATCACCTGTACTCCCGTTGATCGCCAAGCGACGCGAGCGGGCGCCATTTCTCCCTGTTGCGCGCAAGAGTAGCCCACTGGTTTCTGTTCGCTTTAGAGACTCGTCGAACATCGTACTTTTTTCTAGGCTCATCGTGAAGAACTCTGACCATCGAGTCGGTGGTCTTCCTGCACTACGTTTGACATCTTGAGGAATCCAGTCACTAACAGCTCTTGTCCATCGCTTGTCGCTCATACGAATTACGTGTTCTACCCACCTTACCTTCGACTGTTAGGAATACAGAACGAAATCTTTTATTTTTGATCGTTGACGCAAATAACAGCTTCGGATCCCATCCCCTACTTGTGTGAAACGGTATACTCCTAGCATCGTCCTTTCGACTGCGCGTTCGATAACGCTGGGTGGTCTTTCACCCGCATACGCAGCGACCAGGTTTCCGACGCATAAGTTAGGACAGGAAGAACCTTTGAGTCGAAAAGTTGGACACAGAGTCAGGTGTTCTTTGTTTTTTTCACTACATCCTCGATGCCCTTGAAAGCTCACCAAGCCGCTCGTTTCCTTCTGCTCAGCTCTGGAGCTAAGTCGTTCATCATACTGATTTCCCGACCTAGATAGGTATAACTGGAGCATTTAGAGACATTCCTACCGTTGAGCGTGAATGGAGCAAACGAAACCAACCCGTTCTTCATGAACATCGTTTTCTTCAGATTTAGTCGAAGACCAATCTTTCCACACGCTTTATCAAAGTCAGCAAGCATACGTTCCGATTGCCCAATGTCTGGTGTCATAAGGGCGATTTCATCAGCAGAGCGAAGGTGATGTATCTGCCGACCATCGATTCTCACTCCCATATTATCCCATTTCAATGTTTGCATGAGGTTCTGGAGGGTGGCTGTAAATAATTTTGGCAAGATTGTATCTCCTTGCCTAAACCCCTGTTTTAACGTCAACGTTAAAAACGTTGTGGAATGGTGAAATATTAGTTGTGAAATTATTGTACAGCTCACGAAGAATCTTTATGTAATGAATAGGAACTCCTTGACTACCAAGGGCTTCCATGACTGCTTCTATCTCAGTTGAATCAAAGGCCTTCTGTAAGTCGATGAAAGTGAGACAGAGCGGTCTTTTGTACTCTCGCGATACTTCAATGAGCCTTGTTATCGTGTGAATGCGGTCCATTGTACTAAATCCTTTCCGAAACCCTTCTTGCTCACATGGCTGTCTTTCGTGCAGTGTTCTGTCAATCCTGTTTAAGATGACTCGAGTAGAAAGCTTGTAGACGACAGACACCAAGCAGATTGGGAGATAGTTGCCTATATCGTTTAGGTCACCCTTCTTGAACAATAACACAGTCTTGCTGGTCTTCCACTGAATAGGGACCTCGCATTCAGAGAGGAAACCTGTGAAGAGGCGAGCCGGTGTATTTACGAGGACTGGCGGAAGGTTCTTCAGATGTTCTGATTTTATCCGGTCGGGACCAGGTGCTGTTGGATTTTCCACTAACTAAATGGCATGTCGAACATGGGAAGGGAGGTGGCACAACCTCCTTTATTTCATATGACTGATTGTGGATGTAGCCATCGAAGAGATCTGAGTAGTATTCCTGGATGATTTTCTTCGTTGCCTTTCTGAACGCTGTAACTGTTATAACTGGGCGTCGGAGTGCAATCATCTTAGTCCTTTAATTGGCGAAGCTTCGGTGGACTTTGCGAATGGTTTTTCCAGCCTCTGCAGCTTCGACCATTGCTGATGCTCTTCTCTCTTTAAGACCTTCTTTTGTCACCTATCTGCATTGTTTCGCAAGCTCGGACGTTAGTTCGCGGTTGCCTGCAGCTTGTGCGATTCCACACGGGCGTATCAGCCCGAGAGTTTCTGGAGGCGGACTTCTCTCGGTGACTTTCGAACTCTCAGCTTTCGTAGCACTAACGTGTTGATGTTCAACGAGCCGATGTTGTATCCCTCGTTAATGTTGTCGACAACGGCATCTTCCCAATGGCCGACTAATGAGTTGAATAAGTCCCAGTTTGTGGTGGTTCTGGAACTTCGGTTTTTGAATTTAGCAGCTTTTTCTCCTTTCCGCCAGAAGTAGAACCTTGCACGAAGGAGACAGCGGTCTGATCTCATGTAGAATTTATGTACAACAGTGAAATCGGTTAAGCAAGACTTTCTATTTGCTATAATAGGGTCTATTTCGTTATGGTACTGTCCATTGAGAGACTGCCACGTCCAGCGTTGAGGGTGAGGCTTCTGGAATTGCGAGTTGCCATGGATGGTCTTGGTCGCCATGATAAACTCAGAGAGCCGCTCATCCTGTTCATTCCATTCTAATCCGTGGGTTCTAATGTGACTTTCCTCAGATGTTCTTCGTGGTCAAATTATGGCATTGAAATCTCTGATGATGACCTTGAAGAATGTATGGTCTTTCTGTAGAACTTCTCCAAGTCCATGTAGAACGCTTCGACTTCTTCTTCGTCATAGTTTGATGTTGGCGCGTAAACGACGAAGATTGTCAAAGCCGGTGTTGATCCACATCTTCTTAATCGTAAACGTCTGATTCGGGTTGTAAGCTGTTCGAATGAATCGATGTTCATGGACAAACTCGTGTTGACGAGAACGCCGACACCGCCTACGCCTCTGCTGTCGCATGTTCCGAGGAACAGTTCTTCTCCAGTGTCATAGACAGCGCTGAACGGGTTGCGTCGTCTCGTCTCGGCCAGGCCGATGACGTCGTTCGTACCTGATCATTCTTGTTTGCATGAGCAAGTCTTCTATTGAGGGCTCGGATGCAAGTGTACGTGTATTGTAGGTAGATATCGTCACCATAGTTCTTCGTGATCCAGGCAACTTTCATTTGCTCTGGAATTTTATCAGCCTCTCCGTACTCGTGCTGCCCAACACTGAAATTGGGGGCTCATTCGGGGTCAGGGGAATGAGGCTCGTTTTTTTTTACTGTGGTTGTTATTTTGATGCGCACGTATAGCTTGCTGGGCTCTGAAAGGTGGGGCTGGTTATACTCACGGGTAGCTTGCCAGGCTCTCCCTGAGTGGACATGGAGCTTATTTGTTGGAGGCGACTCCTAACCGCCTCCCATATACTTCCCTATTTCTTGATAGCAGGCTTTTGGCCGAATTGACTCGTAGAATGCAATCAGCATAAAGTAGGAACGCACTACGTATGCATGAATACGCCTAGTAAACACAAAATGTATCTGCCAAATCGGCACAGAAAAACCTTTCCCCAGGTGGCGGATAGGGGTTAATCTCTACGAATCTCCCTCATATGAGGGATCTCGAGCCGGTTATTTGCGAGCCTACGTGGTTCGTCCGCGGGCAATCACTGATGTGTTAAAAAAACATTTTTGAGGAAATTAAACCACGTAGGAAAGTGAGGGAGTTTTCCAGGGTTGGATGTAAATCTGGGGAACGAACACGCTATTACCTCTTCAGGGGGCTAACGCGTTCACCACCACACCATGCGGGTCCTTCGTTTCGCCAGTCTCTCAGCTAGCTCTATCTATCGGTGCCATCAGGAATCACCCGTCAGCGGGATTTATCTGGGGAGCCCGAATCGATCCGGATTCTTGCAAATATCTCAGCATCATTAAAGTTATACTTCGTAACGTACCTTTTCATTAAAGAGAGTAGACAGTAAATAATAAATTAAAATCAACTCCTTTGTTTACCTTAGGTTTCTCAGGCTTCTTTACCTTCGGTAGATTTCCTATGATGACGGTGACGATATTAATGACGGAAATGGTGGAGTGTTCAATGTTTCATAAAGGAAAAACTAAAGCACAAAGCGGAATTGATTGATACCGAGTCCAAATGTCAAAGAGGCGAAAAAAAAAGTTGAGAGCTTTTATAGAGATGTATTGATTTCACCTCAATAGTTTACACATAGTTAACAAATCAGGGCTTATAAATTGAAACTTTGGAAAGTGCGCAAAAAAGCAGCCGAATATCAACAAATTTCCTTTGTTTATATAGGATTAAACAATGAAGCCTGTGACATTGATGAATCCCTAAGCGATACTCCATGCATTCAACTCCACTCGTAGAGCGGCAGACGTGGTTGTAAGATAGCAGATTTCTTATAATGATAATGAAAATAACGAATGTCGTAGCAGATCGCAGCCTAAGATTCGGCTGTCCGCCTAAAATAAATAGGCCTCATATTTATAACGAAAAAAACCAACCCCAATGATTTTGCCCAACTTTCATAGCGCAACTCGTCAACCGACCAGTGAATACTTCCATGCGTAAAAACAATGGAACGATAGAGCACAGTGCGAAAACTGTGATGTACCTTTGATTGTAATTTTTTCTGTGTAAGGATTAACACCAAAGAGTCTACTTGGTTGCAGAAATACTTTCCTGAAGAGAAATGATTCTCGGCAAAATTTCTCAGCCCATCCGTTATTCAAAACAGATGAGCTGGGTCATTAATCCCACACGGAAATGAATTTCGCACATTCATTGTTCGATTTCTATTATGAAAAACGTTAAAAAGCACACGCAAATTCTTGATCGAATTCTTTTTCTTTAATTATAGACCAACAAGGGCGTCGTGCGATACACATTGGTTTGTCCGCACACTCCGGGCTCCCCAAGCTTTCCGACCATTTGGCGCCGGTAAATTGACTTGTCTGGTCTGGGAGGTTAGCAGCATTGTCTCGATGTATTGGTAAGGCACCGCGAGTCATTATAGTGGCCAGACATGCATTCAATCACATCTAATGATGCTTGATGAAATCAAATGCATGGCATACTCTTACGGATTAGTCGATATCAAGAGCTTTATCCTTTTATCCTTTCGGAGTCCATATATGCTAAAGTTTCTGCTGACATTTCAAATTATTTGAGTTATCAAATTCTTCGTATTTCTGCCTAAGTGTTCAATTTTTCAAAGGTAGCGAGATTCATTAAGACCAGCCGAATAAAAACTAGCATTTCGCGGCGACCTCTTCACGGGAGGTGCAAAAGCTTACTGAACTGACCTTGTCAATATTTCAACATAATTTGAATCTTTCAGATCTCTTCTCCATCCAATTTTTCTTCGAAAATGAGAACAATTTCTACATTTTCACTGGAGATTAAAGTGAAATGAATGGAACATGACAAATTCTAAGCGCTTAAATCCTTTTCGCACCTTTTCTAAAAATCATAATGTTATCACGTTAACTTTCTTATTTGACGTCTACTATAATTTTCAGCGCAACTCAGCTCAACTCAGCCCAACTCGGCTTAACTGTGCAGAATGCCGATTTGGTCTTCCCAGATCAATCTCGTTGACGCTTGATTGATGATGGAACTGATCAATAGAACTAGCTGAGAGACAGGCGAAACGAAAGACCCGCATGATGTGGTGGGGATGTGTCAGCCCTCAGAAAGGATAATAGCGCGTTCGTTTCCAACCGCAGACACCTGCAGCGGAGTTTTGCACATGATTTAGCATCATTGTTGTTATCATGTTATTTAAGATTTGAAGGCTCGGATTGTTGGAATTTTCAGATAGCCAAATCACTTAATGTGCAGAATCCATTGAGTAAAATCTCTTGTAAGACCGTTCAGATTTGACCTTGATGCACTAATGGACTTGTGTTTAATTTCTTCGGCTTACACAAGGTTGTCACGAAATTTTTATCAACGGCTATCGTTCCGATGTCTTGTTCGCTTAAGTTGATATATTAATACTTTCCGAATTGTATTCAATTGTCTCTAGTGAGAACAAAAAGTGGAATCTCATGCTTTCGTCGTTCCTACTTTAAGCTACTCACTTGTTTCATGAACTTTAATTATTTCTACTTTTCCGCTGCTGCATGCATATCTAAACACTTTTCGGAGCTGAGGTTCATTACTGGCACCAATTCCACCTAAGAATTTACTCAAAACCTGCTTTCAGAAGTCCAGCGAACAGTAAATGAACTTCTCAACTGGCTGGTCTTCTACTGTAAAGACTACCTGCAAAAGATTTGCCAGATGAGATTGAAGTTTATGTCGGACGAGGTTAGTCCAGCCAACAGGATTTTAGTTTTTGGCAACTCTGGTGAGATCCGAATGGTCTTTCAAACTTGACTAATAAAGAAACCAGTTCTGCAAACTTTTGAATTACTCTTTTGCTACCATACTGCAAAAAAAAATTAAGATCAAAACTCAGATGACCAATTATCATTGAATGTTTGCAATGTTATTTGAAAAGAAAGAAGGGTCATTTCTGCAATTCGACTTTGAACGGTCTCCATTTGCAAATTGAGGACAAATATCTTCAATAAGCACGCCGACCGAAAATGGAACACGTCTGTGAAGAAGTCAAGGCCATTCGAAGCATGGCACTCCAAGTTGCTATCTATTATAAAAGCCATCACTGTTTATCAAAAGTGAATTCCAATCAATAATGATCGTTGTAGAAATAAATTTGAGAGCACCTTCTTGTACAGTAATGGCAGTAATGAAAAAAAGATGAGCTGTTGCTGAAGCTGGACTTTCAAGAAATGTAAAGTTCGCAGAATACTTTTAGCATTCGAAAAATCTGTTTTACTGGATGGACGGTAGTCGGGTCAAAGCAACAAGATCAAGTTAGAAAAGATTTAGATCCAACCCTGAGAAACTCTTTTTCTTTCCTATGTAATTTAATTCCTTCAAAAATGTCTTTTAACACATAAGTGATTTCATGCATTGATGTAAATGCATAATCTTCATGGTTACTTATTGTACCGAAGAGTGCTTATTTGCTTTATTTTTCTTGATAAAAGAAACACTGGTAGCAAATCCTCACGATGTTGTAGTCTACAAAATTTTAACTTATTTCACTGCCTACTCTCTCTAACCGCAGCGTATATTGCGAAATATAACTTCAGTGGTGCTGAGATGTTTGCAAAACTCCGGACCGCAGGTGTCTGCGGTGGGAAACGAACGCGCTAATGTCCTTCCCGGAGGAGTAACGAGTTCACGACCATACCATGCATGTCCTTCGTTCCGCCTATCTCTCACCTTGTTCTGTCGATCTTTGCCATCAGCAATCAGCCGTCAGCGGGATTGATCTGGGACTGTGGTGGTGAACGCGTTACTACCCGGAAAGGACAATAGCGCGTTCGTTCCCTACCGCAGACACCTGCGGTCTGGAGTTTTGCAAATATCTCAGCATTACTGAAGTGTCCACAAAATGTTTTTTGTACTTTGTTGCAGCACGTGGCGAGAAAATTGGCAGTGTCGCTTTCGCGTTGTGAGAAGGCTGTATCTATGGAGTTCTACAGCAATTAGTTCTCCTTAGCACCATTTGTTTTTCGTCATCGCATTAATTTGCAGATTTTTTTAAATCGAAAAACTTCGTCACCTGATTCAGGAGCTGACATTTCATCGCCCTTGATCGGCGATTAGTTGACAAATTTACGACAAAAAGACACGCGCCATCACATGTCTCTACGCTTTATCCATTGCTTTAATTAATGTGGATTTCATCGGACACAAGTTATTGGAAAAGGATTCATAAAGCTGAAATTTTATTTTCCTTGTTTTAGTTCTTCTAAAATGAATATCTTGAAATGAATTATGATTTATTTCTTAAAATTTGAAACATATAATGGACTATATGGTAGCACACATCCATACGCGGCGCTCAACGCAGCCAGTATGACTTCTATGTAAGTCGTTCACTTTCTGGTTGTTCATTTTGGTGCAGAGAAAACCCTTTAGCAGCAGGTCAACGCAGGCGACGGGGTATTCAACAAAGATGCTGTTGTGGTTGTCAGAGGTCGAGAAAAGTTCTACTCAGAACTTAGGAATATACAAAAGAATCTCTTCTTAGACACATTCATTAATAGATAATTTGATTGACAACAGATTGTTATTTCATCAGTAATCGTTACGATCTACCATTGTTCACTTTAAGAAATGAGCGCGCTTAAAAGTAAGTACAGAAATAGAGGAAGTGAAAGTCGGAAAACACTTCGAAAAGGTAACAGCAATGTGTCTGAATGAATAGACCAAGGAAACACACACCAAATTACAGCGTGTACCAAATTCAAACTAACAAAACCATAGAGTATCAGCTACAATCATGTTATGTTCACAACCACTCGAGCGGTCAGGTTACCGAAAAATATCGTTTGCCGTCAGAAACCACAGCCTCCATGAAGGTTGAAAACATTGCCTCGTCCCAAGCTGTAGAGCCGCTACCCCTCACTGAGTGTTTTAAAAAACGTTTGATATAGGTAATTGGGTAATCGCAAGGGCGCGCGTGGCGCAGTGGCTGGAGGCGCCTCTGCGAAAGACACGAGAAATCGATTCCCACGCCCATGATTCACCAAGCCTTTGATCCCTCCAGCGTCAGCAAATTTCTACCAGACTTGTCTGGAAGAATAGTAGCACTGGCTCGATACATCGATAGGCCGCCACGAGTCATTGTAAAGGCCAAATGTGCATTCAATCACTTCCAGCGATATTTAATGAAGTCGAATGAACGGAGCATCTCGCAGGGTTTGATCAATGCCGAGAGCTTTATCCTTTTTTATCCCTTATGGGTAATCTTATAGACGCAATTTCTAGAAACGCAGTAAGAGATGCCTTACTTTCGTGGTTTTTTCATTTGATAATTATTCTACTACTAATTTGTTCAATGATTGATTCTAAAATTGTTCTTTGTTTCGGTAGTAGTCAGCACCTGTACCCGCTCTCATGGTGAAAGAGAAGCAAAGGTAGATTTCAGCGGTATCAACCAATTTGTGAGAGATTCTAATAGTCTGCGCACTAGTTTTTTTTCCCACTGTTTCCTTCTGTGGCCACAAAGGGAAACACATCTTAGCGCAATGTGTGCTATAAATGATAATGATGAAAACACTCGGATATGACAAACGGAACGAGCTATGCGAAATATGGAGCAGACGAGTTGACCGCAAAATCCGCAGAAAACTCGTCCATTTCCGGCGGTTTCCATTCTCTGGAACGGTGTCAAACAAAATCGGTAGTGATTCGGAGCAAAGTTATTGTACTATTCATCTGAACAAGTAAAATTGCAACGGTAATGAAAATAGTAGAAATGAAGGTTCTGATGGTCATGTGATGGTTTATCTCAAATTTTGAGAGGAGCAAATTACACTCGTCCGTTGGTAACAGTTATTCAGAGAAATGATTGCATTATTGCTTTAAAGTAACATCGAGGTGATCCCATTTCATTAGCTATTTTTCAGGAACGCTTGTTGTTCTGCCAAGCTTTCGTTAAAAATTCTGAGTAATCGAGGAATTGGAATTACAATCGCAACGAAAATCTTCTATTTTGAATGATTGAGAAATTTTCTCATTAGGAAAGCATAAAAACACACTTAATAGAATTTTTAAAATTTTGTCGTTATAACGCAGTTTACCAGAGGATTAGAAGTTTTGTTTTCAGCGTTTGTAATTTCTCGGAAACAGAGAAATGTGATGAAAATACCAGTGTGTCGCAGTGCGTTCACCGAAGGAAAACTTTGCGTGAACACGAACCTTGAAGAGTTCGGTCCTAGTTTTGTCATTTGCTGAATTTTGTTACGAAATATGAAAGTGTTGATTTCGCTGTTGTTGTGATTTTTTACCTGCATTGGTATCTGATCTGTTAATGAATGATTATAGTAGAGTGCCAAAACTAGATATTTCTATTTCAGGGCTGTACCGTTTTCACATTATGTAGAGCTTTTCGAGCAGGTGAGGTGCTAGGCTACTTGAATTACTTCTTCCTGATATTGGAATCGTAAATCAGATTAGAAGACGGAATTCTTATCGGTTTTGTTTTTCCAAAAGCTTGAAGCTTTGCTGCTGAATAAAGTATTACGCCTTCCTACTTTTCCTATAAATCCTCTGTTTTCTCCTGATTTCCACTTCTATTATTCTTTTCCCAGCATTAATTTATTTATTCAAGATTTGTCGAGCCAATGAAATAAAGCTGAAAAGTGAAGTCGAATGCTTTTTGAACTTTTTCAGTGCTAATACTTAGGTGTAACATGGTTGGAATAGCAAACTAGAACACTCCTACTTCCCAAAGTTATAGAGGAGCGAACTCGACGACATCCGGCCGCTACCATCGACAACGACTACATGAAGAGTTTAAATTATGAACATTCAGGCAATAAACGGTTGAACGGCTTGCCAAAAAGATTGGTCCTGAGCAGAAAACATCTTAAAAGCTGTGAAGACTCAAAGAACTTGGCATAGGTGTCATATGCATTGAATCGGACGCAAAGAAATTGAACGGTCTATTTCTTTGTGACCTGCGTGAAAATGGGCAATAATAGACATAGCTCTACATTATGGTTGCAATACAATGCGACGAATCGCCATGAAAGAATTAGAAGCTTCCTTTTCACATAAATGTCACAATGACATCTTGACAAGTGGATAACAATTAATCCACTTCACCAAATGCGCGCAAAATACCTCACTTGGAACGAATGGATTTGCAAAAGCTGAAAGAATAAGCATTCGATACCTCAATTCATCGATAATCCTGGCCCTAAAAATTGAAAAGTCCTCCGCGAAGCGCATTACTTTCTTGGAAAGTAGTCAAAGCCTGGCCTGTGCTAGAATTTCTTTTCAAAAAATTTGTAGGCGGAGGAATGTCTCTTAGGCCTTGTTGGTTGGTCTTTCTACTAATCAAAGCGCTAGCATGTATCAGGATTTCCTTGCTTGAAAATGAGGAATGATACAGTGTGCTGGTTTCTAACAACCTACCTTCGTTGTTCACGTAGGAGCAAAGCTGTTTTGTATTCATAAATTGGTAGGTTCGCCGCTATGGATTGTACACTAGACTAGTTCTGCCAAAAGCTTGAAATGAAGTGACTAAAGAGCAGATAGAACGTTGTTCAATGTTGCTCACAATAAATACATTACGTCTTTTCTAATAATTCTCAGTAATCCTTGGTTTGCTTTGCTCGGTGTTTGACATTATCCCACAATACGTAAGTGATCGTTGGTGCAACCCCACGCACTATGCAAACTAAACTTTGTTTCCTTCAGTGTTGACGATTTGACGCCAAAGTTTTCTTAGCAAAAAAAAGGAAATCTCGGTTATAACATAACAGACCATCAGAAATTTTTGTATAAAGTTACAGGTATGTAAGCTCCACTAACAATTCTATGGAATAGAATGCATGCTCAGTCTCTCAAGCATTGATGTATAGCGAGAGCAATATCCTTTGTCCCATATAAATCCTCCAATCACAAATATTTATGTAGTCAATCAACAAACCCAAAAAGTTCAAGAATCCCAGAAAGTCGAATAGCAACTTTACGGTATTTTTTAAGCGTAACCTTTTTATGCCAAAGAGGAAAGAAAAACAATGATGTCATAACGTCGAGTTGTGCCATGTGAGTCCTTTGTTTCGTTTTCTAGTGACGAGTTACCGTACAAAATTTTTGGCTGTCGATAACGAAATTTGAAGAGCAGTTAATCAAAGTTTTCACGGAAGTGAACGAATACCAATATCAGTTTAAGAATGCGAACAAAATTGATGATAGGTTCTATAAACTCATTTCCAGACTGTTTTTTCAAACTGTGTGAAGAAATAGCCGTTGTCAGATGGTTTGCAAAAATGATTTGCTGCCACTGTAGGCCTTACTGTGAGCTATTAACGACTTCCACCCCAGTCCTAGAGAAAGTAAAACTTCAAAGGATGAAACGAATATACCACCTTTGATGAATCCTTATTAGAATCGGTGGAAAATTTAAATCTCGAATTAACCTCTATGTTTAGCCATAATATTTATAGTTTAAATTTGACGCCTTCACTGATAGGGTGGTAATACCGTAGTATTGGTGCTGTACTATGGTAAAGTGGATAAAAGAAGAAATAATGAGGAGGGAATAAAAAATCCATTGTATCGCTGCTTCACACAGAATGCTTGCTTTTGCTGTCGGTCACGTGCATGCTAACAGAGGCTTTCAATGGCCATTATAAAAATACTTAGGGAAAAATTCTTGTGTTATCGTTCACTTTCACCATCTTAGAAAAGACGAGTACTTTGCATTTAATTAAATTTGAGAGCTTAAAAGCAAAAATACGCAAGAATGATAACCTGTTCTTCATAGTTTTGATCAATTTCGGGGCGTATGTAGCATATAGGTTAAAGGTGTCCTGCATATACTCATGGTCACTGGTTCTGTCCGGCGCTCTGTTTTCACCGACCTTTCCTCCCTCCAAGGCCAGTAGAGAATACATAAAAAAGAGAGCGAAATTATAGAAGAGACTGAGGCACAGTTTGGCTTGTTTTTCATTAGTAGGATCGATTCCAATCATAGATTCTTACTAAACACT
>MQTX01000449.1:14664-55672 GCA_009735665.1 Angiostrongylus cantonensis | reverse complement strand
TATATATATATATATATAAAGTCATCAGCTCATCAGCGATAAGGAATGGGTTCACAAATGGGAAGTATGGTTTTTTGCGACTACTAATTGCTTTGAATTCAGTGGATAACATTAAATGGGTCAGTGTGATTTGAGCGCTCAAGTCTTTCCTCGCAACTCTTCACACAAAATAATTGATATGAAGAGGCTGAGTGTTATGGTACGCGTCGGCCATAGTTAGTAGGGTCCTCACTTTTTCGCGTAACTGCGAAGTTTTTCAAACATTTTTCCCTTTTAGAGTCTTGTTTATCTATTACATTTCTGACTATCTAATGAGATCTTTTGCAGTTTTTGAAGTTTTCCAAAAACAAAATGCTGAATAAAAACCAGGAAAAGTGAATGTGATAAGGTCTCGGTTCTCCAGCCTGAGCCCTAACCAAAGAACACCCCACTAAGAAGTCTGAACACTCAGAAAAATCACAAGTCTTTTTAGACAACCATTCGTGAAGCCCATTTAACTTAAAACTAACGCTAGGTCAACTGATCTATACGACTTTCATTGAGCTGAAGTTGTATTATTTACCAGTTTTTGAATTAAGGGCAGTAAATTATGTGGTACAGGCAGAGTGGTGCACTTGAAAATTTTCACTACCGTTTGGTTACCTGTTTAACGAATAAACGAGTGAAGTGGTTCTTCTCTTTGTTCATGTCGGCCGACGGAAATCGTTTCTGCATCACGTCATTACATACTGTAATCGGCTGCACACCGGAAGTGCCGAAAATCGAAGGATGCACAACGACGCGTTGCGCGACTATCCATCCACCGTCATCATCACCTACGTAATTGATGCCGCCCAGTTTGCAGACATTACTGACCCTATAAAAGTGTCCAGTTGGTGCTGAACATCACTACAGACTTCACAGCCGGCTACGCCAACATCGTCATGTGCGCAGCACTTGTTGTTCTTCTAGGTTTCCTCACTTCTTCCGCATACGGTACGTGAAGAGCATATCGCGTTTTCACACAATAGCTATGCTTCCTCACTCCTAACATAGAGGTTCTAATGTTTCAGCAGCCTCCGTCAAGCCATGTGATGCGGGTTGGCGTTATTTTCCTCACACTAAATCTTGCTACAAACTAATAGATGAAGAATTGCCGTGGTCAGCTGCTGAGTACAGATGTCTCTTCCAGGGTGCGCATCATACCTCGATTGAGAGTGCTGCCGAGAATCAGTTTGTTCACGGTGAGCTGCGCTGCTTTTCTTTTCTAGGTGACACCTGAAGTAAAATTGGACAACAAAAGAAAAGGAGAGCTATAAACTTCTTCGATAAAACCTATCACAGTTCATATGAAAAATGATGAAAATGATATGAAGGAATACCCGATATTTTGTTGTATTATCCAAAACTTATGTAGTTCTATGCATCGTAGAGTTACTCTTCACAGTCGTTACGGTGTCGCACTTGACTTGTCCTCATCGTCTCCATCCCTAGTTTTTATGAGAATGTTTGACGTGGAAACAATTTTAAACATTCAAAAAACAAAAACTTGTGTTTTTAAGCTTTTTAAACGTCAAAGATTGTGCCTAAAAGAGGTGACAAGACCAGTAATTTTCATGGAAACTTACTTCCTTCGAAGATGTAAGATATTACGTTCATTTTGAGGAAAAAATAAGAGAAAAGTTATGCAAAGCCATAAGTTAGAGGTCTCACACTTTGTGAAGGAACTCACATTGTGGTTAAGCTCATGCAAAGAAAAACGTGAAAATGAATATGGCTTCTACCTCGTCGCCTTAGCGATACCGCGAACTGCCTTCTATAATTCCGTCATGTTCTCAGCTTTCAAAGTCTTTTCAATCCCTCTAGTTATAGAAAAAAATCATCGTTTGTGGTCGAAAAGCCTGCAACTCTGTAACGATATACGGTTAGGTGTCGCGCTAAAGTCAAGGGTTAAACATGATGATCTGTGATAAATTCTTTTTCTAATTTCGTCTTTGCTTCTATTCCTATCCACCTTTCATCCATTTAGTGGATCCCGTATTTCTAAGTGACAATCTTTCATACTGTTCTATTAATTTCAACTTTGGTCTGTAATATCACACATTTTTCTTAACACAAGAAATGATTTCCCAATTATTTTTTCGTCGGCCAAAGCGGCAGTTGAATTTTCTTTCCTTTGCCATTGCATAGTTACGTCGTTTCGTAAGAGGAATAGGCTTTAATCTTTTGACGGGCGCGCACAACATCATTTTAAAGGTGCTTGCCCTTCTCGAAGCGGTCTGACTTCGCAACTTATAAACCCTAGTGGAGATTTGCTTTTCTATCTCGCTTAACTGTCATCCTGGTTTCTGAGGCATTGAATGCGGTAGAAAGAGGAATCGTAGCGACGGTGTTAGTGGCAGGTGTTCCTTCTCTCTTTCCATGACATCCCGATAGTTTTCTAACCCACGAATCGTCTTGTTACCCTCTGTTTTTTGCAATACATCAATTGTCAGGTTAAATTTTCAGTAATGATATCCATATTTTTGAATGAATTATTCCAAGGTAATCGTTTTAAAGCGTGACTTGTTGCCTACACTTCCGTCGTTGGTATTACCCATCAGTAGGGCGGTGACAACGAAAAGTCGCGTTGTATGGTAGAACAGCACAGAGGACCTTCGTAGAATTGCATATTAGCGACTAGGATGAACTTCCAATCAACTAAGAATCGAACGCGGGATGACCTTTTACCTTGCCTTTTTGTTGGCGTAGTGAATGTTTCCATCTTGCGTTGACAGCATGGGGTTCTTCTCATGCTCTCGGTCTTATTTGAAATTTCACGGAGAAAAACCATTCCTTAATGAACCACTCGTACTCTTCGCTAATGTATTGTCTAGTTTCGAGTTTAATAATATAACAGTAACATAACAATAATCTTCTTTTCCAAGAGAATTTAACGTTTTGGAAATTGGTTGATCTTTTGTATTAGATAAAAAGAATATCTGCTAGAAAATTCTTCGATTTACGAAGTGGTGTAAAGAGGTCATCGTAACCAGCAATAACTTATAGTCTCCCCATCACAATCTTCGATGAGGGGGATTAGTGAACCGAACTAGTCAAGGTGTTTGATTCAGTTGATGCTCACTAGATCACCAACTTCACGTATTGCTAATACTTTCACTAAAAACGAGATTGCCTTCTGTGTAATAGACTATATTTTCTTGTCTATACTAATTCAGCGACTCGCCTGTTGATCTCTTTAAATTGAATAGTTCCTTCCAATTCTTTCAGCACAGTCTCGCCGTATCGGTCTTTCGCATTGGTTGGGTAGTCGCAGCTCCTAGAAGCACATGACTGCAATGAAGTGTGTCGAAATGCAGCGTTTAAAAAGACGCCATAGTCTAGATGATACCGAAATGATGCAAATAGAAATTACGAAAACAATTCTAAGTTGTGAAGTGCAACATGCTGCCTTTCTAGAATGGCTGCTTATTATCATGAAGAAAAGAACATCTGTCAATTTCGCACGTCACAGAGGTCGCTAAACGGCTTCATGAATGCAAAAAGCCTGTAGCGAGTTGGGGTAGTGATTGGGAGTGGAACAGCGCGGTATCGAATACGATGAAGGGATTCACGTGAACTGCATAAAAAAACTTCTAGAGCCGTTTATTAACTAACAAGTAAAGGATAAGGATAAAACTCTCGGCAAAGACCAATGTTCCTGGGCATGCGCTAGGCATCCAACTTCATAAAGGAACGTTTGTGGGTGAATGGGCCTTTACAATGAATCGCGATGGCCCACCGATGCATCGAGTCAGTGCTTCTATTCTCCCAGGCAAGTCTGGCATCAAACTGCCTACCTCCGGAGGGATGGAAAGCTTGGTGAGCCTTCAGCACGGAATCGAACTTAAGTGCAGTAAGGTGCCGCTTACCACTACGCTTACATATGTGCCTGAGAATTAGGCAAAAGCACAAGAACATCTTTGAAATTTGTGTGCCCTTTTAAGCTAAAAATACAAAAATGTCTAAATATCAAACGTCTAACCAATGCTAATCGTTGTTATATTCATTTAACCTACACTGTTCATTCATTCAACTGACCCTTTAAAATCGTTTTCTTTCCATTTAGTGCTTAGTCTCCGACTTTGATTTGAGTAGAAATAGAACTAATTTTTTTTGGCTTTGCTCCACCGCTCATGAGAAAATGCGCACTAAAAAGCAACCATTCGGTTCGTTTAGAACTGTCACGACGCAGTGAGATGTGGACCGGTGCTGCTTACTTCGGAAATTCATACGTGAACTCGGACAGTAAGCCATATGGACGCTACACAAACTGGAAGGGCGGTAAGCGGAATGGAACTTCTACTGAACTTTTCACAGTCGAGCGGTAACACTCAAAAGCATACATCTTAGATGAATAGGCAAAGAATCACAATCTGGAGCTTACAACTTTCTGTAATAGCTTCAGTGGGACTTACTTGAAAACGAGAGGTTGCTATTGAAACAACGATTGGTTGGCATAGTGGGTTGAGGTTCACTTGGCCTGATAGCGGACTTTTTCTTTTGGATGATTTGAAAGTGCCGAAATTTCTTTCTTTCCTTCCATTTTCAAGTTTAAAAAATCCTACACAAATGCGCTGCTTTGCCCACCTTAATAGTCAATGAAACGTTAAGACTTGGAGAGACGTTTTTATGGCAGTGAGGTGGAATTTATATAATCGGTGTTGAAACGATGAATATTTCCCTTAAACTACGATTACAACGGAAATAGAGAACTAAACCAGATTATCTTTAAAGAAACTGCGACAATTACCTATATGGACTAGAGAATTGAGTTCACAAGCGCTTACCTGAAGGGTCAAACTGGCTCCCAACTGTTTTGTTAAACTCTTTGAATATCAAAAAACGTAGATGTTGACACCAACGGAAGCAGCTGGAGTTTGTGGATTTAAGGGAGGTTTGCCACATGGCGATGAGTTTCTTATGAGAACGGAATGATGCCATACTGATTTACTCCTTCCTAGACATTGCTACGAAAATCTTGAATTTTTCATTTTCACCCTTTGCGATGAACCATTCGCTGTGTATCGCACTTCTGGACTTATAGAATTCCCTCTCTATTTTCTTAGAGCAACCAATGGGAGAAAATTGTAAGAAATGGAAAATGAAATGAATAACGCTTTACGAGTACTTGCAGATCACTGATCGTTCCGGAAGGTTCGTTTTCCTGGAAGACCTCATTGAATGATAATATGCGACCATCTTTGGTGTCATTTGTTTTGTAATGCATGATTCTTTCCGTTTTTATCGTCCGTTAAACTCGGAGCACTCGATCAGTCGTGGCTGATCATTTGTCGAAATTTGGCCTTTGAGAGAGCGATAATAGATCGTTCCGCTAGGAAGGGTAACCGAGACGTAGCGAACGGAAGCAGTGGAAAAAGTCGCCCAACTGGCGGAACTATAGTGTTGGTTTACGACTCTAACGCGATGAAATGCAGCACATTGATCCGTTTGCAAGGCCTTCTCATAATTGACAATACTATCGAAATGCTTATAAATTGGGTTACGATTTAAAAACATTTCAGCGATTTTAGTGAGTAGTAATTTTTGCGCTTTCAGGCATTACTCCACCTATGACGCGTGCTCGACGATGCATTAAGTTGGACCGCAATGGTAAATGGTTCCAATCGTGCTGTAGGAAGGTCAGCTTGACGGTTTGCGAAAAACCAGCTGCCTATTCGCAGGAGTCGACAAACAATCTGTCCGGATTTCGTCGCTTTAAATCTCGTCGATTCTAATTCTGATTACGTTTTGTAGCTCAAATCCTAGATCGACTTTATTGGTCGTAGTGGTGAGGTCGAAATGAAGCTGTGCTTTGATCGATCGTCGAAATTTCTAAACGAAACAACCATAAGAGCGATAATTTTGTTGGCATCTCAAGATTTCTTGTTTTCATAAAAGTGTGTTTTGTAACACCAAATGCTCTGATCTCCGTAGTACTACACTATGGAAGTTGTTGATGATCAGTGTTAATGTGATCAGACGACTTTCCAGGGTTTAGTAAACGTGTATAGAATCGCTGCAACATCCGTAGTTCCAGAGCCATATGGGTGTATCCTAAAGAGTTTTAGATTCTCATTCATCCCAGCCTTATTGCCGCTATTTGTGAACATCTCATTCAACGATGGTTTTCATGTTTTTGATTACATTCTTAGGCTTCGATATTCAGAAGTAGTGTTTGCTCTTATGGAAATCCGTGCTAGGGAATATTGATGTAAAATTTCATCGTGCAATGCCTTTGAGAGATGTACATATATGGAGTACATGCGTGTATGTGTGTGTACAATTTTGCTATAAATGTGTATTAAGTCTGTTGGAAGTAGAACTATTTAAGTTAAAACGTCTTCTTCCACGAGGCATGCGGTTCAAATAATGCTTTCAGTTGATGGGTACATGTGGATTCTTGTGGGCTTTTTTTTTGACAAAGGTATCATCAGATTGCTCTAAAAATAGTTAACGACAATCTATCTATTTCTGGAGCTCCTAGGCTCTGAGAATCATTTAACAAGAAAATCCTGCTAGAAGTCGTACAGTGTTAGTGATGCTTAGACATGAGTAAAACTCGCAATAGCAAGGCAGAGTTTACTCTCTCCGGAGGTATAGCAGAGTTAGAGTAAAAAAAAACTAACAGACACAAAGGCTGACTAAGAATTTCGGTAGTGCAGTGGATAACGAACGAGCACCGGAAAAGGGTAATCTCGGGTTCGACGCTTAACTGCTTCTTTGGGTGTTGCTCTTATCTCAGCATCATTATGGTTATATTTCGCATATTACCTTGTCGTGTAAAAATAATAGGCCATAAATAAAACTTAGACACGATACATCATTAGCCTTATGTTACTAGAACAAATAAGAGCTTTTGTATCGTTCTGTATCTGTTAGTTGCTCGACTGCTATTACTGGCATTCTACAACCCAAGTTGCAATGGTGCAAGCCCTTCTATTTTTCGAGCACATGCCTAGAAAAAAGATATCACAGAGACGCAGTATTGCTATCTGAGGCTCTAGAGATAACAACACCCAAGAAAAATTCCGCATGTTAGCGGGAATTGAAAATGCTGGAGGTTCGCTTGAATTCAAATATGAACACAAGCATCCATATTGAGAGAACATTACAAGATAAAAGAACGCCTGGAAGAAGGAGTGTCTCTGACCTTCTATGGAGGGCCTTTTCACCTGTACCACCTGTAGTCCCATTGATCGTCGAGCGACTGGAGCGGGCGCCAGTAAATCCTCCATCTTTCCCTGTCGCGTGCAAAAGTAGCCAGTGGGTTCTGCTCGCTCTAGGGACTCGTCGAGCATCATATCCATCTTCCAGGCTCTTCGTGAAGAATTCTGACCATCGGATCGGTGGTGTTCCTGCACTACGTTTGACATCTCGAGGAATCTAGTCACTAACGGCTTTTGTCCATCGGTTATCAATCATACGCGTTACGTGTCCGGCCCACCCTATCTTCGACTGTTTGACGTACAGAACGAAACCTTTGATTTTTGATTGCTGACGCAGGTCGGAGCTTCGGATCGCATTCCTTGTGTGAAACGAGATACTCCTAGCATCGTCCTTTCGACTGCGCGTTCGATAACGCTGAGTGATCTTTTAACCAGCTTATGCAGCAACCAGGTTTCTGACACATACGTTAGCGCAGAAAGAACCGTTGAGTCAAAAAAGTGGGCACGGAGTCGGGTGTTCTTTGTCTTCTTCACTGCATCCTCGATACTCTTGAGAGATCCACAAGTCGCTCGTTCCTTCGAATCAGCTCTAGAACTAAGTCGTTTATCACAATTATTTCCCGAACTGGATAGGCATAACTGGAGCATTCGGAGACATTCTTTCCGTTGAATGGGGCATACGAAGCCAATCCGTTCTTTTCCGACATGGTTTTTGTGAGAATTAGTCGAAGGCCATTCCTTCCTTTGGCCTTGTCGAAATCGGCAATCATTCTTTCAGCCTGGCTAATGTTTGCTGTTATAAGGACGATGTCATCAGCAAAGCGAAGAAGTTGTAACTGCTGGTCATCGATTTTCACTCCCATATTAGCACATTCCTATGTTCACATGACGTTTTGAAGGCTGGCGGTAAATAATTTTAGCGAGATGGTGTCGCTTGCCTACCTCCTCTTTTGACTTCAGTGCTAATTCGTTGTAGAATGGTAATATCTTGGTTGTGGAATTTTTGTACAACTCTTGAAACATGTACTGAGTAGGGGCTTCCTGAATATCAAGGGCTTCCATGACTGCTTCTATTTCAATTGAATCAAAGGCCTTCTGTAAATCGATGAAAGTGAGACAGAACGGTCTTTTGTACTCTCCCGATACTTCAATGAGCCTTGTTATCTTGTTAATGTGGTTCATCGTACTAAATGCTTTTCGAAATCCTGCTTGCTCACATGGTTGTCCTTTGTCCAGTGTTCTGTCAGTTCTGTTTAGGATGACTCGAGTGAAAAGTTTGCAGACGACAGACAGCAAGCAGATTGGGCTATAGTTCCCTGTATCCTGTAGGTCACCCTTCTTAAATAATAACACGGTCTTACTGGTCTTCCACTGAGTAGGGACCTTGCATTCAGAGAGGAAACCTGTGAAGAGGCGAGCCGGTGTATTTACGGGGTCCGGCGGAGGACGGAGTTCGTGTGTTCCGATCTTATCCTGTCGGGACCAGGTGCTGTTCGATTTTCGACTAACCAAATGGCATGTCGAACTTGGGAAGGGAGGTGACACAACATATCCATCCTCTTTTAATTCATATGTCGGATGGTGGATGTAGCCATCGAAGGGATCCGAGTAGTATTCGCAAATGATTTTCTCCATTGCCTTTCTGAATACTGTAACTGTTCCGTCTGGGCGTCGGAGTGCAATCATCTTGGTCTTGTAATTGGCGAAGCTTCATTAGGCTTGTGAATGCTTTTCCCAGTCTTTGCAGCTTCGACAATGATTGCAACTCTTCTCTCTTTAAGATCGTCTTTTATCGCCTGTCTGCACTGTTTCGCAAGCTCGGACGCTAGTTCGCGGTTGCCCGCAGCTCGTACGATTCCACGCTGGCGCATTTGTTCGAGAGTTTCTTGAGGCAGACGTCTCTTGGTGACCTTCGAACTCTCAGCTTTCATGGCGCTTACGTGAAGATGTTCAATGAGCCTATCATATTCCTCGTCGATGTTGTCGACAACGGCATCTTTTCAACAGCTGACTAATAAGTTGAATAAGTCCCAATTTATAGTGGTTTTGAGACTTCGTTTTTTGAATATAGCGCTTTTTTCTCCATTCCAAAAGAAACAGAATCTTGCACGAAGAAAACGGTGGTCTGATCCAGTGTATAAATTCGGAACAACAGCGACATCGGTTGGGCAAAATCTTCTGTTAACTATGATGTGGTCTATCTCGCTATGGTACTCTCCATTGGAAGATTTCCACGTTTAGCGTTGAGGACGGGGCTTCTGGAATTGCGAGTTACCATGGATAGTCATGCTTGTCATGATAAACTAAGATAACCGCTCAGCCTGCTCGTTCCATTTTAACCCATGTGTCCCAATTTGATTTTTCTCGGATGTTCTTTTTGGTCTAGTCTTAGCGTTGAAGTGTCCAATTATAACCTTGAAGAATGTGGTCTTCTCTGTAGAACTTCTCTAAGTCCATATTGAACTCTTCGACTTATTCTACGTCATAATTTGATGTCGGCGCGTGAACGACGAAAATTGTCAAAGCCGGTATCGATCCAGATCTTTTTGATCGCAAACATCCGATTCGGGCTGTAAGCTACTCGAATGAATCGATGTTCATGGACTAACTCGTGTTAACGAGAACACCGACGCCGCCAACTCCTCTACAGTCGCATGTTTCACGGAATAGTTCTTTCCTTCGTCATAAACGGCGTTGAATGGGAATCGTCGTCTCGTCATCGGCGAGGCCAATGACGTCGTACCTTATCATTCTTGCTTGCATGAGCGAGTCTTCTATCGAGGACTCGGATGCAAGTGCACGTGCATTGTAAGCGGAGATCGTCACCGTAGGTTTTTGTAATCTAGGCAGCTTCCATTGGCCCTGATATTTTTACAGCCTCTCCGTACTCGTCCTACCTTATACTGCCAAATTAGGGACTCTTTCGGGGTCAGGGAAATGAGGTCCTGAACATAGGAGGTGAGTATACTCAGAGGTAGCTTGCCATGTTCTCCAAGAGTAGACACTGAGCTTATTTGTTGGAGGGAGGCAACTCCTAACTGTCTTCCATATACGCAGCAAAAACAGGGAGACCATTCCCTAGATTTACTTGTATCTCAACGAAGCAAAGGTCGCTTTTGGTCTGCGATTAACCCCCTATCCGCCACCTGGGGACGCCCCACGTAGCCTTGCGACTAACCAGCTATCGGAATCTTTCAAATGAGGGGGATCCATGTAAAGCCTAAACTAGACATAAAAAATCCTAGTTTATGGTGGTTTTGCTACTCCCTTTTTTGAATCTAGCGGCCCATTTACTTTTACGCGTGGAGTGAATTCTTCCTTGTTGAAGGCAGTGGTCTGGACTCCTGTAGAATTATGGGACAATACCAACGGCGGTTAGGAAAACTCTTGATTTACTGCGATGTGGCCTATTCCTCTGTGGCACTCTTTATTTCGAGACTCCTTCGTCAAGAGTTGAGGATAGGTCTCTTGTAATTGTGAGTTACCATGAGTGGTCTTAGTCGTTATTAAAGATTCAGACAGCCGCTCACCCTTTTCGTTCCATTCTAATCCCTGCGTTACAATGTGACTTTTTTCAAATGTCGTTTTAGGTTCAACGTTAAATTCTGCATTAATAACTGTGAGGGATGTGTGGTCTTCTCTGCATAACTTCTCCAAGTTCACATAAAACGCTCAAACTTCGTCTTCGTCATGGCGTCATATTGGTGCGTAAGCAATAAAGATTGTCGAAAACGGTGCTAATGTACATCTCTTCAATCGTAAAGGTCCGACTCGTGTAGGACGCGGTTCAGACGAATCATTGCTCATGGACAAATCCGCGCTGACGAGAACGCCGACACCGCCGGCTCCTCAACTGTCGCATGTTCCACGGAATAGTTCTGCCCCCGGTATCACTAAGGCGTTGAATGGGTGGCGACTTCTTGCTTCGACTAATCTGATTACGTCGCACCTTTTGCTTCTTGTCTACATGATCACGTTTTCTACCGAGACCTCAGGTGCAAGTGTACGTGCATCTTAGGCACAGATTGTCACTCAATCCTTTGCAATTTACACATCCTAGAATGGCTCGGAGATTTTAGCAGCTTCTCAGTACTCGTTCTAACCAAATCTTCCGAATGGACGCTGTTTCAAGGTCAGGGGATTGGGCCTCTTTTATTTCACCGTGCTTAGCATTCTGATACCGACGGAACGCTTGCCGGTCTATTCTAAAGTGGGCGAATAGTTTCTTTGTTGAGGATGCTCCTGACTGCTTGAAAACACAACCACGCGCGAATGCATGAATACGCCTTTTAAATGCAGAGAGTATGTGCCAGATCTCCACCTTAGACGAAAGGAAACGATCCCCTGGATCCACCTGGGTCTCGGCAAGCAAGCTTGCTTTTCGTTTCGCAATTAACGAGTTGTTATCCTCTTTTGGAAACGCTCCATATAGCCTCTCCACGAGACGATAAGAGATCAGTCTATAATGGAGATCCATGGCACCTCAGCATAGGGATGTGATGCCACTCATTGCGGATCTGCAAGTTTTTTTTCTGAACGAAGACGGTTTTGTGATAAACCAATATTATTGTTCTATGATAAATTGGTCACCGTAGAATTTGGGTTGGGTGACAAATACTGTGAAAACACGAAATAAAAAGGTTTTGTCAAAAAAGTACGAAAGGTTGCAAGTCAATAAGGTAAAGAAGAGAAGTTGTTCTCTTAACAAAAAGAAGGCGCAATGTATTTGACTTAACGGTATGAAATAACGACTATGAATAGAAAGAGGTTCACGAAAGGGTTTTATTTTAAAACTCAGACATTGCAATGAAAACTACATTTCGAAAACCTATGTCCACTAGCATTATCGTATTATTTAATTTATAAAGAAGA
Organism: Angiostrongylus cantonensis; assembly: GCA_009735665.1. NCBI lineage: Eukaryota > Metazoa > Nematoda > Chromadorea > Rhabditida > Metastrongylidae > Angiostrongylus > Angiostrongylus cantonensis. Next base: position 43,613 of record MQTX01000449.1, on the reverse strand, counting down.
TAACCTGTAAGAAAGCGTTGTAATGAACAATTTTAGTATACAAGCTTCATTAAAAAGTATTTCAAATATCCATGTTAACCTAACCGTTCATGAGAACTAAACGTCAATGAACACCCTACATAAACTCGTGGATGCTAGGAGATGAGCAAAACTCGCTACCTCAACAGGGCTTCCAACCCGCGATTAGCCTTACCTGGAGCTCACGCTTTATCCACCGTATCAGGTTCTTGTTTTGCCTTATTCCTAGCCAGTTTTTACTCCAGTGGTTCACTCAGCACCTATCAATGGGAATGAGCTTGAGAGCACAAATTACCATTGAATTCCCTTAAGTTGGAGCTGAAACTACCCCATTTTAAACGCTGTTGGAAAACCTAGACCAACGCTTCCCGGTGTAGTAATAGTTGACTGTTTTTTTAAGTCAGCATGTTTAGCACATTCTTTAGCACTGTCACCTAAATTCTGTTTTAGTTTGGCATCTAAAATACTCTGTAAACTGCGAGAACGTACAATCGGTGAATAACGTATAAAAACGCACATCTGCAGATTTGTCTGCGCGATGGGTTTCGATTTCTGTGTATACAATTTGCGGCAAGGAAAAATCCTTATAGACTACGTGCGATTAATGTCCACCTGCCCACCTTCGCTTTTCTAGAGAGCACCGTACAGTACATGAGTTTTCCAGTGGTCGGTGGACGGATCTAATGAAGTAGAGAAGAACAGAGATATCAGTTCAGAAAGAGCAACTAGACTGAATGTCTCAGTAAAGGTGGCCAGTTGCAACTAGTAGGTTACCCGAAAAATTCGTACGATTCTGATATTATTTTTTCGCACATAATTTAGAAATAGCACAGTGGAAGTAGTACCCATTATCAAGAGCATAGCGCTAGTTCTATTCCACTCCGGGCTAACCAAGCTCCTTATCCTTCCGAGGTCGAGAAATTGGTACCGGATTCGTGCGCGAAAAAAAATCATTCTCTGAAATCCAATTGCAAAGGCTTTATCCTGGTTATCTCTGGACTCCAGCGAGAGTTTCCCGATCAGCCTTTTACTACATTCAAGATAAAATGGATATCCTCAAGCAGCAACTGAAGCCACACGTAAGAGTTGGAAGATCTTCGTGAACAATCGTTGCCAGAAAAGGAATTGAATGTGAAAAATGCTGGAATCGGCACAGTACAGTGAAGACGGGCCAAATAAAATAAAATAGAAAAGTTCAAATACAAACGTCTTGTGAAACGACAACAGAGCTGTTTCTTGTTCCACAACCGTTTCCCTCACATAATCCCTTCAACTGAATGTGACGGAAATATTTGCAGTATTATCTCTAAATTAAAATCTTATTCTTTCGATAGGTATTCTTTCTTTGATGAGCTTACACGAGGTTGATAAAAATATTTATTACCGGCTAACGTTTCGACGTCTTCGTCTTCATCAGAGCCGATGATCCGAGTCGATGGTCGATATTTTTATCAACCTCGTGTAAGCTCATCAAAGAAAGAATACATATTGATTATGCACACCGAGGTTCAAGGAAAGTCGGTTTCGAAGTCTTATTCTTTCATTTCCAACCTTTCTTTTGGACTTGGACAACATTTTCGATCATTCTAGACTACATTCGCATGAACTGTGCGCAAGGCTTTGGAATTAATTTCTGCAATTACTTGGCTGCATCTGGTGGAGCAATGAAAACAGTGATTCGCTTGAGGAGCTGAATTTTATCCAAGTCCATAAATAGGTTCTCCAGGTTTCTGATTTAATTCCTCGTTGTAAATAGTCAAAGCCATTTGTGTTATTCGCTGCGCTAAGCTTCATTACAACTTCAGAGACGAATTTGTTTTTCACTGAAAATATTATCCATTCGATGTCCAATCTTCCCACAGACAGTATCGTTCAAGTTCATGGTGTTGTCGAGGTATTGAAAACGTCAGTATTCTGAAATATGAGGTCGCTGCATAACTCGTGAAATGCTTTTATGTTCTTTAAAGAGATCTATACACAGTACCACTTCATAAGCTTTCCATTGGCCTCCTAAAATAAGGCACAATGACGTCACAAACTGTAGTTTTAAGATAGCTCAATGCACTTAACTCTAAGGAAAAAAATTATATTAGCTTTATATTAGCGCAGTATCTTGTGAATAATGAAGTAAAGTTTTTCAATACTAACTGTTTCTTAGCGATCGTATCAGCTTCTACATCGCCCTTGAGCGGTCGGTTCTTTTTTCATTTCCACTTTCGTTTGCGATTTCGGTTCTAACATCGTCTCCGAAACTAGCCAGTATCAAACCAGTAGGAAGACCTAGCGAAGGATTCGTCGTCGAAAAGGTACCTACATCGGATCCACACGTTGAGGAAAATCTGGATACGCTCTTGCAAGGATAACTCAGGGTTCTCGAAATGATCAAAATGTACAACCAGCCATTGGAGCCGGATCTGACGAACACACGCACCACACGTAGGTCGATTTTCACGCTTTTTGTAGCCACAGACCGCATTAAATTTTATGTGATCGAACTACCCGTATCACCTGTATCACCTGTAGCCCCGTTGATCGTCGAGTGACCCGACCGGGCGCCAGAAAATCCTCCATTTTTCCATGTCGCGTGCAAGAGTAGCCCAGTTGGTTTTCCTCGCTTAAGGGACTTGTCGAGCATCACATCTTTCTTCTAGGCTTTTCGTGAAGAACTCCCACCGTTTGGTCGGTGGTCTTAGTGCAGTACGTTTGACATTCCGAGAAATCCAGTCACTAACAGCTCTTGTCCATCGGTTATCATTCATAAGCATTACGTGTCCAGCCCGCCTTATTTTCGACTGTTTGGCGTATAGAACGGCATCTTTGGTTTTCGATCGCTGACGTAGGACGGAGCTTCGGATCACATCCCTTACTTGTGTGAAACGGGATACTCCTAGCATTGTCCTTTCGACTGCGCGTTCGATAACGCTGAGTGATCTTTCATCCTGCTTGCGTAGCGACCAGGTTTCTGACGCATACGTTAGAGCAAGAAGAACCGTTGAGTCGAAAAGGTGGGTACGGAGTCGGGCGTTCCTTGTTCTCTTCACTACATCCTCGATGCTCTTGAAAGCTCCCCAAGCTGCTCGTTTCCTTCTGCTTAGCTCTGGAGCTAAGTCGTTCATCAAATTGATTGCTCGACCTAGATGGATATAAATGAAGCATTCGGAGATATTCATTCCGTTGAGCGTGAATTGGGCAAACGAAACCAATCCGTTCTTCATGAACATGGCTTTCTTCAGATTTAGTCGAAGACCAATCTTTCCACACGCTTTATCAAAGTCCGCAAGCATTCGTTCCACTTGGCTAATGTCTGGTGTTACAAGAACGATATCATTAGCAAAGTGAAGATGATGTATCTGCCGACCATCGATTTTCACTCCCATATTATCCCATTTCAAGGTTCGCATGACGTTCTGGAGGGTGGCTGTAAATAATTTCGGCGAGATTGTATCGCCTTGCCTAACTCCTCTTTTGACGTCAATGTTAATATCGTTGTAGAATGAAGAAATTTTGGTTGTGAAATTGTTGTACAGCTCACAAAGAATGTTTATGTACTCAGTAGGGACTAATTGACTACCAAGGGTTTCCATGACTGCTTCTATCTCAATTGAGTCAAAGGCCTTCTCTAAGTCGATAAAAGTGAGACAGAGCTGTCTTTTGTACTCTCGCGATACCTCAGCGTGCCTTGTTAACGTGTGAATGTGGTCCATCGTACTAAAACCTTTTCGAAACTCTGCTTGCTCGAACGGCTGTCCTTCGTCCAGTGTTCTGTCTATCCTGTTTAGGATGACTCGAGTGAAAAATTTGTAGACGACAGACAGCAAGAAGATTGGGGGATAGTTGCCTACATCGCGTAGATCGCTCTTCTTGAGCAACAACACGGTCTTGCTGGTCTTCCACTGGGTAGGGACTTTGCATTCAGACAGGTAACGTGTGAAAAGCCAAGCCAGTGGGCTTACGGAGACTAGGGAAAGGTTCTTCAGATGTTCTGATCTTATCCTGTTCGGACCTGGTGCTGTTCGATTTTTCGCCGACGAAATGGCATGTCGGATTTCGCAAAGGAGAACTGGTGGAACAACATATCCATCCTCTTTTATTTCATAAGACGGGAGGTGGACGTGGCTATCGAAGAGATCTGAGTAGTAATCGTGAATGATTTTCTCCAATGCCTTTCTGGACACTGTTAATGTTCCGTCTGGGCGTCAGAGTGCAATCATCTTGTTCTTGTAATTGGCGAAGCTTCGAAGGCTTTGCGAATGATTTTTCCAGCCTCTGCTGCTTCGACCATTACTGCTGCTCTTCTCTCTTTAAGATCGTCTTTTATCGCCTGTCTGCACTGTTTCGCAAGCTCGGACGTTAGTTCGCGGTTGCCCGCAGCTTGTACGATTCCACGCTGGCGTATGTTCGAGAGTTTCTTGAGACAGACGTCTCTAGGTGACCTTCGAACGCTCAGCTTTCATAGCGCTAACGTGAAGGTGTTCAATGAGCCGATCATATTCCTCGTCGATGTTGTCGACATCGGCATCTTCTCAGAAGCCGACTAATGAGTTGAATAAGTCCTAGTTTGTGGTGGTTCTGGGACTTCTGTTTTTGAATTTAGCTGCTTTTTCTTCTTTCTGCAAGAAATAAAATCTTGCACGAAGAAGACGGTGGTCTGATCCCGCGTAAAATTTTGGGACAGCAGCGACATCGGTTAGGGAAAGCTTTCTACTTATTATGATGTGGTCTATTTCGCTATGGTACCCTCCATTGAAAGGCTCCCACGTCCAGCGTTGAGGGTGAGGCTTCTGGAATTGCGGGTTACCATGGATGGTCTTGTTCGCCATGATAAACTCAGAGAGCCGCTCACCCTGTTCGTTCCATTCTAATCCATGGGTCCCAATGTGACGTTCCTCAGACGATCTTCTTGGTCCGTTCTTCGGATTGAAATCTCCAATGATGACCTTGAAGAATGTATGGTCTTTTCTGTAAAACCTCTCGAAGTCCATGTAGAACGCTTCGACTTCTTCTTCGTCATGGTTTGATGTTGGAGCGTAAACGACGAAGATTGTCAAAGCCGGTGTTGATCCACATCTTTTCAATCGTAAACGTCCGATACGGGATGTAAGCTGTTCGAATGAATCGATGTTCATGGACAAACTCGTGTTGACGAGAACGCCAACACCGCCTACGCCTCTACTGTCGCATGTTCCGAGGAACAGTTCTTCTCCAGTGTCATAGACAACGTTGAAAGGGTGGCGTCGTCTCGTCTCGGCCAGGCCGATGACTTCGTACCTTATCATTCTTGCTCCTCTATCGAGGACTCGGATGCAAGTGTACGTGCGTGGTAGATCCAGATCGTCACCATAGTTTTTGATCCAGGAAGCTTCCATTGACCCTGAAATTTTAGCAGCCTCTCCGTACTCGTCCTACCCAACGTTGCGAAATTGGGGACTCCTTTGGGGTTAGGAGAATGAGGCCCATTTTTTTTTACTGTGTTTAGCATTTTGATACCTACGTATAGCTTGCTGGTCTCTGAACGTGGAGGCTGGTTATACTCACGGGTTGCTTTCCAGGCTCTCCCAGAGTGGACATGGAGCTTATTTGTTGGAGGCGACTCCTAGCCGCCTCCCATATACTTCTCTGTCACTTGATGGCAGGCTTTTGGCCGAATTGACTCGTAGAATATAATCCGCATAAAGCGAGAACACTCTCACACACGCATGCATGAATACGCCTAGCAAATACAGAAAGTATGTGCCAAATCGACGCAGCAGAAACAGAAATTCCATCCCCTTGATCCATCTGCGCCTCAGAAAAGCAACGGTTGCTTTTGGTCCGCGATTAACCCCCTATCCGCCACCTGGGGACGCACCACGTAGCCTCGCGACTAATCGGCTCGGGATCCCTCATATGAGGGAAATCCGTGGGATCGCACTTCAAGAAATAAAAATCAACAAGATCGATGTACGCCAACTAAACAAAACTGGATCATTGTTATCCATAGAGGAAAGGTCCCGTCACGAAATGTTGGCGGTGAGCTTTGTCGAACTCCCGTGCATTGTCCATCTCGTCGACTCATACGAGACCCTTCCCACTCGCATAACCGTTTTCTGTCTTCAGCTGACAAGTCATGACACGATCATAGCCATCAATTGCTACTCACGAGCGACGCAGCTGATGTGTTAGAATTTGATGCGTTCGATTATCGGTTGTATTAAGTTATCCGCAGTGATAAAGTATATTATAAATTTGTTGTCGGAGGCTTAACCACAGAATAGGAAAGGCCGACGAGAGCGAACACCGGATCGGCAATTTTGGATTAGGAGAAGGAAATGAGAATGGAAACGGACTCCTGTCTGCAAAACGTCTCTTCCATAACATATAAACTTGATTTTCCAGATGGAAGTAAGCCGTGGGAGCCTCGTAGCGCCATGAGCCATGTTGAGATCGATCATATTCCGACAGACAGAAGATCATGCGTACTTGATGCATCGGTGTTCTCGTCATTCTGTAATGGTTCAGATTACCGCCTTCTTCGCGCGAAGATTCGATTCAGCCGTAAGTTGGAAAAGAATTTATGTCATCGACCACGAGGAAAAAGTCTAACTCTATACGACGAGAACATATATTTTAAATGAAATCCTGGCAATCGTGACTGGCAGATTAAAGAAAACCAGACCGAACTCTACGAGATTCTCGTAGAAGGACGGAAACTCGTGCTGCTTATGCCTCAGTTCCTCAAGCGAGAAGATCGGTTCGCACCTCCATTACTATTAAGGTGTTACCCGAAAAGATACGAAAACTGAAGCTTGACCCTACTGAAACACATTTGAAACGCCTAATGATAAATGCCTTATGAAGAAGAGCTTTTCAGAAGAATCTACATGGTACAGGCAGAAGAAAGTACTACAAGCAGCAGAGTAAACAACCAGCTTGAAAAACTCACGTTTGAACTTGAATGATTATGATGCTCCACTGCTAGCTCTGATTAACAAAGATGGGATTTTTTAAATTCTTGCTGATCAAACGCGAGGTGTTATTTCATTCTTTATTTAGGCACAAGCAGACGTTTCGGCGGATTTCGCCCTCGTCAGAGCCTGGAAAGGTCAAGTTGACTACAATCTACTCGGCCAAACACCTCCATGACCAAGCAGAGAAAACGCTAAACCAAGATTTTAATCATATTGAACACAGAACAGCTTCATCGCGTACTCACCGCTTTCTATGAGTCCTCCACTAGTTACGTCACGTGGCGATATCTAGTGGCGTTAGAAAGTATAAAAAAAGGAACAGCTCCAGACCCGATTATATTACCGCCGATATCCTTGGAGATGAAAGCCTCAATTTAAATGTGCTTCTCGCAAACTATGTGGCAGCCTACCTTCGAAAGGAAAAAATCCCAGACCAGTGGAGGACGTCCTGCACGGTCATCCTGCCTAAGAAAGGAGACAGAAAGGATCTTCGTAACTATCGTCCTATATGCTTGTTAAGTGTACTCTACAAGCTTTTCACGAAGATTATCCTTTCGCCCATATCAAGGATATTGGATGACGCGCAACCAATAGAGCAAGCAGAGCTTCGAAAAGAATACTGCTGAATTGACCACATCCAAACCGTGTCTATCGTCATCGAAGTTTTCAGGGAATACCATGTGCCTCTAGCTTTTCCAGTAGCCCAGCGCGACCTGCTCACTATAGAAACTCGTCAAGCATCATATCTTTCTTCTAGGCTTCTCGTGAAGAACTCTGACCATCGGGACGGTGGTCTTTCTGCAGTACGTTTGACATCCCGATGAATCCAGTAACTAACAGCCCTTGTCCATCGGTTATCACTCATACGCATTACATGTCCTGCCCACCTTATCTTCGACTGTTTGACGTATAGAACGGCATCTTTGGTTTTCGATCGCTGACGCCGGACGGAGCTTCGGATCACATCCCTTACTTGTGTGAAACGGGATACTCCTAGCATCGTCCTTTCGACTGCGCGTTCGATAACGCTGAGTGATCTTTCATCCTGCTTGCGTATAGCGACCAGGTTTCTGACGCATACGTTAGGGCAGGAAGAACCGTTGAGTCGAAAAGGTGGGTACGGAGTCGGGCGTTCCTTGTTTTCTTCACTAAATCCTCGATGCTCTTGAAAGCTCCCCAAGCTGCTCGTTTCCTTCTGCTTAGCTCTGAAGCTAAGTCGTTCATCATATTAATTTCTCGACCTAGACAGGCATAACTGGACCATTTAGAGATATTCGTTTCGTTTAGCGTGAATGAGGCATACGAAACCAATCCGTTCTCCATGAGCCTCGTTTTTGTGACAATTAGTCGAAGACCATTCCTTCCACTGGCTTTATCAAAGCGGGCAAGCGTACGTTCCGCTTTGCCAATGTTTGGTACTATAGAGACGACGTCATCAGCAAAGCGAAGGTGGTGTGACTGCTGACCATCGATTTTCACTCCTATATTATCCCATTACACTGTTCGCATGACGCTCTGGAGACTGGCGGTAAACAATTTTGGCGTGATGGTATCGCCTTGCTTACGTCCTCTTTAGATGTCAATCGTTGTCATTGTAGAATGGTGAAATCTGGGTTGTGAAATTTCTGTACAGGTTAGGAGGAATCTTTGTGTACTGAGCAAGGACTCCTTTACTATCAAGGGCCTCAATGACTGCTTCTATGTCAACTGAATCAAAGACCTTTTGCAAACCCATGAAAGTGAGGACTGGCGGAAAGTTCTTCAGATGTTCTGATCATATCCTGTCCAGACCTGGTTCTGTTCGATTTTTCACCTTCGTTATGGCATGTCGGATTTCCGAAGGGAAAACCGGAGGCAAAACATATCCATTAACCTTTATTTCGTGTGAAGGAGAGAAACACGGCTATTTGCGAGATCCTAACAGCAATCATGAATGAATTTCACCATTGCCTTTCTGGACGCTGTTATTGTTCCGTCTGGGCGTCGGACTGCAATCATCTTGGCCTTGTAATTGGCGCAGCCTCAGTGGGCTTTGTGAATACTTTTCCCATCCTCTGCAGCTTTGACAATGACTGCAGCTCTTCTCTCTTAAAGATCTTTTATCGCCTGTCTGGATTATTTTGCAAGCTCGGGCGTTAGTTCGCGGTTGACTGCAGTTCGTGCTATTCCACGCTAGCATGTCAGCACGAGTGTTTCTGGAGTCAGACGTCTCTTGGCGACTTTCTAATTATCAGCTTTCATAGCGCTAATGTGAAGATATTGAATGGGCCGAAAAAATTTCTCAAACGTTCACAGGAATTCGTGCTCAATAAAATTCCATCTTTCAATTGAAGCTCCTTTGATGAGAGCAGCGATGGTCTAACATAGCGCAGATCGAAGGACGCTTTTAAGCAAACATCGAGAAGCTTTGTCAGCTGCCCTATTTTGAAGTTTGTCGATAAACACATCACTTACATTACAAAAAGTGATCACGGTTTGTATTTTCATTTGCTTTTCCATAAAACTCATCTCCACATTTATGGCAGGTGAAAGCTCGTCATCCATCTCTGTTTTTCCATTGTGTAAGTCATCCTCAAAGGACCACAGATTAACTTCAGTCAGCATAGATACATCTAGAATATAAGGACATTGTCTTCGCTGTCTTATCCTAACCGAGCGTCGTTCTTTCTTCATTGTATTCCTCGATGGCCCGATTCCATCTCTCTTAACCACGGTCAGTCGCACGCCTTTGTGAACTGTAAAGCGCTTCCACAAGATTGCTGAGATACTTGCAAATCTCCGGACCGCAGGTGTCTGCGGTGGAGAACGAACGCGCTATTGTAATTTCCGGGAGTAGCGCGCGTTCACCATCACACCATGCGAGTCCTTCATTTCGCCTCTCTCCCGGCTAGCTTTACCTATCTCTGCTCCGGAACGCGTTACTCCCCGGAAGGACAATAGCGCGTTCGTTTCCCACCGCAGACACCTGCGGTCCGGAGTTTTGCAAATGTCTCAGCAATCTTGTGACTGTATTTTGCTTGACACCGTGCCATAGAAATGGAAGAAGCAAAAAATGAAAAGTAAACATTTCTTTATATGATCTTATAAACTGATCTTCTCTAGCTGATGCGAGGTTGGTATAGGTCTTCGCTGTCGTTGTCGTTGTTGTTTGTGTTGTTGGTCGATGGCTGACGTTTCGACGATTTCGCCTTCCTCAGACACTGGACGTATTTTATATTAGAATACTTTAATTATTCAATGGAAAAAAAACAAAGTATCAATGAAGATTAAACTTTCAAATAGATGGTGGGTTAGGATGCTACGGTCAAATGTAGCTCTACACCATATTGAAAAGAAGGGCTACTCACCGTGATGTTACGAGTGGGACTGGCCCGCGTGTTGTTTACGTGGGGTTGCGAGCGAGGTACACCCATGAGTCAAAATATCATTTTGAAATAGGGCGCCAGGTCACGTGTGATTGATTATGCACACCGAGGTTCAAGGAAAGTCGGTTTCGAAGTTTTAATATGAATGTTAACCAATTGTCCATGCCCATGCCTCTTCTCTCAAAGGCAAAATTAGACTCGTAAACTATATCATTTGTACTCATATAATGCTTGCCTGCGGATAGAACTGAAGCACTGGTTCAAGAATTTTTTTAAAATTTCTCTCAAACAAGTGTTCTCCTTCTAGATTTGCAAATGCTGACCAGACAAATATACACTCAAGGTTCTGCCTGGTTGGTAAAAGTCTTGGTGATAATGCTGGCTTTAAATAACCTGAAATTGCTTTCCCATTCGTATGGCCGTTCTCCTAACCGTTCTTAGTATGGGTACGGCAGCTGTTCTGCGGCATACTCTTATATGGCGCAAGCCAAAAAAAGACGCCAGTATCTGCCTCCGAAGAATGTTCAACTAGTTCAAGTAAATCTTTCAAACATAAAAATCATTAGCTGAGTTAAACATGCCACCTATGCCAAGTACTGTAATGCTCCGCGGTTTGGCCTATTCGAGATGCTCGATTGAGGAAGATCCGGTGCGATGCCAGACGAAGACGCCACGTCGAGAAGAGGAGCAGATGTGGACCATTGACAAGGATCGTTTGCTCTGATGAGGACGAGCATGTCCAACGTTAACCGAATCGACATCTCTCATCAACATCGCGTGAGCTTAACAATATAAACAAATGTTGTATAAAGAAGTATTTGAATTATAACACACATGCAACAAAATCGTGTTGCATACGGTTGACGACTCCGAAGTATTTGAGACATTTCCACGATCCAGAAGAGTAATTATAAATCCAGACAAAATTTCTGTCATTTTTTAGTCATGTTCAACTAGTTCAAGTAAATCTTTCAAACATAAAAATCATTAGGTGAGTTAAACATGCCACCTATGCCAAGTACTGTAATGCTCCGCGCTCATCATCACTTATCACTTGGACACAACGAATAAAAACAACTCTTCTCACAGCTTTGAAGTCCATTTGGCTATTTCGTTTATGGAATGTAAAAAAGAGTCCTCGCCCTGGGTTATGCATGGATTGTATAATTTTTTTTTTACTTATCTAAAGAGAGGTGTATTCCTGCAATCTTGGATGATATATTCGAGCCATCGTATTATAAAAAATTGTATAAAGGAGTTAAAAGTGATAAAGAAGTTATAAAGTTATTAGTTATCAGCTACTACTATTAGCTGTTAGTCATAAGTTAGTTAGTTATCAGTTATTGATTATCAAATTAGTTGAGAAATTATAAAGTTATAAAGAAGTCATCATTTCAACAACAAGCGCGGTTTGGCCTATTCGAGATGCTCGATTGAGGAAGATCCGGTGCGATGCCAGACGAAGACGCCACGTCGAGAAGAGGAGCAGATGTGGACCATTGACAAGGATCGTTTGCTCTGATGAGGACGAGCATGTCCAACGTTAACCGAATCGACATCTCTCATCAACATCGCGTGAGCTTAACAATATAAACAAATGTTGTATAAAGAAGTATTTGAATTATAACACACATGCAACAAAATCGTGTTGCATACGGTTGACGACTCCGAAGTATTTGAGACATTTCCACGATCCAGAAGAGTAATTATAAATCCAGACAAAATTTCTGTCATTTTTTAGTCAGTTTTTTCGAATTGAGAAATGAAACTGTTTTACAGGATAAATAACCTTTTGGTGTACATGGAAGATCGGAACAGATGATGAATACACAAACGCGAAACAAATTTGCATACATGTACTTACATCGGAAAGAATTGTGTCATGCATGTCATTTCCTCCAAAACAATGGAGGAAAACTGCTAGGATGTAAATGGGAGATGCTTTGACGTCGCTTTCCCTTATAAGCCAACTATCTAGTTTGGAAGAGATCGACAAGCTCTCCACAGCAGCATCCAACTTCCCCGCAGTATATCCTGCTACTTATGGCGATCAAGGGAACACAGCTTAGTGGGTAACTCTTGTTATTACAATGAACAGAATTTTGTTGATCTTTAGTTGACTCACGGTGATTAAGTGGATAACGGAGGTGATATTTAGCGATCATATGATTCATGGATTTGTTTAAAGTGCTTTACTACGGAGACTTCGAGTACTTCGGTAGCATCACTGTCAACACAGCAAACCAGCAGTTCAACGCCGTACTTGACACCGGATCGACGTTACCAAGAAAAGCCTAGGACATTAGCTGGATAAAGTTCACTTGCAATGCAGTTGGCACTGAAAACTGTGGACCAATTATTACCTGCTACAGCCTAGTATCTAACTCCTCTTTCCAGTATTTTATTTGATGTCGTACAAAAACTAAATGACTCCAGAACACTTTTAAGGCAATTCTTTTAATATATATTGCATTAGATTGGGATTATTCAAGCAACCATAAGTTTAAGAAGTTATAACCGACACTGAAATATCATTCATCGGCTGAGTACAGTTTCTTACTGACCGGCTTGCAAAATCTGCGAGAGTTGTTGTCTAGAATTGTTGGTCTTTAACTTTCTTCAAGGTTAGTGCAAGATTTTAGCAAATTCTTTCATTTAAGTGCAGCGAATCCAAGGAGCCATAGCGATCGAATGAGATTTCACGCCAACCAATCTCGGTATATCAGCTCGTTATAATGTGTATTCTGCAACCAAAGTAAATTATACTACACTGTATGCTTCATCGTACTTTTTATGTACCGCTTAAACCTTGACCTACTCCGGGATCTTCATTTTTTCACAGTGCGGCTGCTATCCACCAACTAAATTTACAAGGAATAAACGGCTTTGAAGAAGGCGAAACCGCCGAAACGTCAGCTATTGTATCCCAATAAATTCTATAATAACAACCTCGTGTCTGCTTATTGAAATAAAACATCGAATTATTAAACAATGCCGAGGTTAACAGGAAGTCGGTCTTGGGAATTTCGATATATTTATTGCTTTTTTGCAAGTATTGATAAAAGTTATTGGAAATTAGACGGGATATAACAGATGTGAGGGGCGCGTGTGGCTCAGTGGTTGGAGGCGCCACTGCGACGCGCACGTGGAATGCGCCCATGGCCCACCAAGCCTTCCATCCCTCCGGGGTCGGAAAATTGGTACGACTTGTCTGGGAGGATAGCAGCACTGGCTCGATACATCGGCAGGCCACCGCGAGTCATTGTAAAGGCCAGATATGCATTCAATCACCTCCAACGATACTTAATGAAGTCGAATGCATGGCCGCATCCCTCAGGGATTGATCAACGCCGAGATCTTTATCCTTTATCCTTTTTTTACAGTGGTGAAACACTACTAACAATGAGCTAGTGGTGGAAAAGGAGGCAACTGACAACACCAATGCGCCACTCATAAGCATTCGTGATGAAATGAATACCTTTAAACTGCAGCCGAATCCACACGGAAACCCAAAACGTTTGTGGATGGCGGATGCAAGACGACAAACCAGATGGACAAAGTGTTAGGATCGACACAACGTGTGAGGATGGGTCACATAAAATGAAATTAACTTTAAAAATTCTTGCGTTGCCTGCTTTAACAATTAGGCATCGCCAAACAGCAGTTCTTTTTTTCGCTCTTAGGCAGAGCTAACAAATTTGTACCACTCCTTTGAGAAAAATGGGAGGCGCGACCGCGGAGAGGTTGGGTATAGTTACGAATAGTTCGCCAGTCTAGTTCGGCTCGAGGAAAACTAGGAATTATTCTTTAGAGGTGACGGTAATGTCAGCCACATTGTTTAAGGTTTTTGGAAGAATTTGAATAGTAGGTACAGTCCATTGGCGGAAGTACTTCATTGCCTTTTTACAAGTACGCTTTCTATCTATTTATCCGAAAAAGTGCTGCTAAAGAAGGCGCTTGACATTTTAAATCGATAGAACAGTAAAGATGAGATGAAAGTTATCGCCTTCTTCAGTGTAGAAAAGTCAAGTTAACTAAAATCTACCCAGCTAAAACTTCTATAAGCAGACAGAGAAAGTGCTAAACCAGGATTTCAATCACATTGGAAACGAAATAGCTCTTCCGCACACTCATGGCTTTCAACATGTTACGTGTCACATGGAATCCAGCAGCACAGAGTTTACTTGGAAGAGTGAGGTTTCACGCAGTTATGAGTGATCTTACAAAGTATTTAATACTAATATTTTATTGTGAAAGGCACATTACTTCTCCATGTGACTGTTGTGCTGTTGGTCTAAGTATGTCATACTCTGTGGAAGTTTTATAGAAAGCGGTGAATTCACATAGAGACTACCTTGCTTTTGATGTAGTTGGTATCCTGGTTTAGCACGTTTTGTTTGGTTGGAAAAGTGTTTCGCTGGGTAGATTGCAGTCATTCCCAAGACCGACATTCTGTTAACCTCGAGATAATTCGATGTTTTTCTTCAATAAGCAGACACGAGGTTGTTATTATAGAATTTATTGGAATACAATAGCTGACGTTTCGGCGGTTTCGCCTTCTTCAGAGCCTGGAAAAGACAAATTGAGAGGCGATCTATTCAACCAAACACTTTCATAACCTAAGCAGATAAAACTTAACAAATAAATTTGTATTCGCATAAGAAACAGCTTCATTTAAACACCTACCGTTTAGTTCTTGTAAGCACCTAAGTTAGTTGGTGGATAGCAGCCGCATTGAGTAATACATGGGCGAGGACTGCCTTTGTCAGATCATTCGATTAGCCTGAGGTATGACGCCAGGTCACGCGTGATGACAAGACATTCCTCCTTGCGGTTCATTTTTGAAATTTTGGAGTAGATCCAAAACGCTTCAAGAGTTTTATGCGCTGATGTTTTCGATTCGTGCGTGATGATAGTGACTCCTGCTTCGAAATCTTCTCCGTTATGTCCCCGCATCCTATGCGCGCCTAATGCAGTGTTTGGTTTTAATTGCAGTTTAAAGATTGTAGTCAATTTGAGCTTTCCAGGCTCTGAAGGAGGTGAAATCTGTTGAAACGTTAGGTGCACCGTAATACGAAATGAAATAGCATTTTACATTTGCTCAACAAGGACATGGAGAATTATTAGACCAACGCCGAAGTTAACAAAAATTCGATCGTAGGAAATACCATTAAGTGCAGTTGGTCAACATTTAAAGCTAAATAATCAGAGAATACAAGAATATTTGCCATGCTCGGCTGATACTTGAACGCAGTGTCAAACAGAAGCTATCAGCCAGAAATGTTTCCTAGAAGTTAAACCTCTGAGACTTTCCAAGCAGTATCCTATAGAACTTTTCGTCTCGAAAGGTTTTACTTTATGCGTATAAAATAGCAACAGTAAAAGCATTTCTTTCTTTTTAGAAACCACAAATTCTCAGGATAAAGCTAGAAGGTAAGGGATCTGCTTCACATGAGGGATCTCGAGCCGGTTAGCCGCGACGCTATGTGGCACGTCCCCAGGTGGCGGATAGGGGGTTAATCGCGACCAAAAGCGACCTTTGCTTCCCTGAGAAGCAGGTGGATCCAGGAGATGGACTCCCTGTTTCTGCTGCGCCGATATGGCACATACTTTCTGTATTTGCTAAGCGTACTCATGAATGCGTGTGTGGGTGCGTTCTCGCTTTTTGCGGATCGTATTCTACGAGCCAATTCGGCCAAAAGCCTGCAATCAAGTGACTGGGAAGTATATGGGAGGCGGTTAGGAGTCGCCTCCAACAAATAAGCTCCATGTCCACTCTGGGAGAGCCTGGCAAGCTACCTGTGAGTATAACCATCCCCCACGTTCAGAGCCCAGCAAGCTATACGTGGGTATCAAATATGCTAAACATTGTAAAAAAACGAGTCTTATTCCCTTGACCTCGAAAGAGCTCCCAATTTCGCAGCGTTGGGTAGGACGAGTACGGAGATGCTGCTAAAATCTCAGGGCCAATGGAAGCCGTCTGGATCACGAAGAACTATGGTGACGATCTGTACCTACAACGCACGTACACTTGCATCTCGTGCAAGCAAGAATGATAAGGTACGACGTCATCGGCCTGGCTGAGACGAGACGACGCCACCCATTCAAGGCTGTCTATGACACTAGAGAAGAACTGTTCCTCGGAACATGCGACAGTAGAGGCGTAGGCGGTGTCGGCGTTCTCGTCAACACAAGTTTGTCTAGTTAGATGCTGCAGAATTTGTCAGGACCTCTTCTACGATAGTAAAAACTCCGCAAAAAAGAAAAAAATTTCACTGAGAATTAACTGTTTGTCGAAAAAATTCGAAAAAATTTCTCAAACGTTCACAGGAATTCGTGCTCAATAAAATTCCATCTTTCAATTGAAGCTCCTTTGATGAGAGCAGCGATGGTCTAACATAGCGCAGATCGAAGGACGCTTTTAAGCAAACATCGAGAAGCTTTGTCAGCTGCCCTTATTTTGAAGTTTGTCGATAAACACATCACTTACATTACAAAAAGTGATCACGGTTTGTATTTTCATTTGCTTTTCCATAAAACTCATCTCCACATTTATGGCAGGTGAAAGCTCGTCATCCATCTCTGTTTTTCCATTGTGTAAGTCATCCTCAAAGGACCACAGATTAACTTCAGTCAGCATAGATACATCTAGAATATAAGGACATTGTCTTCGCTGTCTTATCCTAACCGAGCGTCGTTCTTTCTTCATTGTATTCCTCGATGGCCCGATTCCATCTCTCTTAACCACGGTCAGTCGCACGCCTTTGTGAACTGTAAAGCGCTTCCACAAGATTGCTGAGATACTTGCAAATCTCCGGACCGCAGGTGTCTGCGGTGGAGAACGAACGCGCTATTGTAATTTCCGGGAGTAGCGCGCGTTCACCATCACACCATGCGAGTCCTTCATTTCGCCTCTCTCCCGGCTAGCTTTACCTATCTCTGCTCCGGAACGCGTTACTCCCCGGAAGGACAATAGCGCGTTCGTTTCCCACCGCAGACACCTGCGGTCCGGAGTTTTGCAAATGTCTCAGCAATCTTGTGACTGTATTTTGCTTGACACCGTGCCATAGAAATGGAAGAAGCAAAAAATGAAAAGTAAACATTTCTTTATATGATCTTATAAACTGATCTTCTCTAGCTGATGCGAGGTTGGTATAGGTCTTCGCTGTCGTTGTCGTTGTTGTTTGTGTTGTTGGTCGATGGCTGACGTTTCGACGATTTCGCCTTCCTCAGACACTGGACGTATTTTATATTAGAATACTTTAATTATTCAATGGAAAAAAAACAAAGTATCAATGAAGATTAAACTTTCAAATAGATGGTGGGTTAGGATGCTACGGTCAAATGTAGCTCTACACCATATTGAAAAGAAGGGCTACTCACCGTGATGTTACGAGTGGGACTGGCCCGCGTGTTGTTTACGTGGGGTTGCGAGCGAGGTACACCCATGAGTCAAAATATCATTTTGAAATAGGGCGCCAGGTCACGTGTGATCGTGAGGCATTCGTCTTTCCGGTTCATCTTTAGATTTTTGAAATTTGTCCAAAACGCCTCAAGAGTTTTGCGCGTTGATGCTTTCGATTCCTGCGCTAGGATCCGCGCAGTCACTTCAAAATCATCGCCGTTGTGCTTTTGTGCTCTATGCGTACCTAGAGAAGTGTTTTGACGAATTTTAACTTTCCCACCTAGGTGTTCTTTTATGCAGACACACGGTGGTCTACCCGTTTCCCCATTGTATTCTTCACCGTATGCGTAACATGAGATCAATTATATTATACCTATACTCATGCAATTCCCTTTTCTTTCGCTATGACAAATCACACAGTCTTCTGAGCTGCACAAACGATCATAGAGACGGTTGAGAACTAACTGATGGAGTAGGGCATTGGGTGAGATGTCAGTAATCGTTGCATAATTTTCAAGACCACTTTTTCTTAAACATCTAACATTGGCGTAACTTACTTCATTTGTTATGAAGGATAGCTTAGAAGGGATTTTACTTAAGCCCGAAACATTTTTTTGGGGAACTACCTTACGTTTTCGTTTAATCCGAGTAGCTTCTACTTCATAGCCGTTGGAAATGGTTGTTTTTCATTCCATTTTGCGATTCCTTCCCTTCCTCTTCCTCTGTGCACACATTTGTAGCCGTACGGTACATGTTTCTGATAAGTGCTTTTTTCATATGTGAAGGATGAGAGGATAGGTGGTGAACCAGTATATTTTTACTAGTTGGCTTACGATGCCATTTTGTTATATAGCCACTTTCAGTGAGGTTTATGTTCTATTTTTTATTTTATAAAAGTAAACATTGGGAATTCAACTACAGCCTAGCTGGGTTCAGTGCCGATCTGGGTTCTCCAGATCAATCCCGTTGACGGGTGATTGCTGATGGCAAAAAGATCGATATAACTAGCTGAGAGACAGGCGAAACGAAGGACCCGCATGGTGCGGTGGTGAGCGCGTGACTCCCCGGAAAGGACAATAGCGCGTTCGGTCCCAACCGCAGACACCCGGAGTTTTTCATATATCTTTAAAATAAGAAATAAAGAGAGGGGAATAAATACTGATGTGGAAAAGGGAAAAGTAAGACGTAGCGAAGAGTGAGCATCTGCCAGGAATCATAGCTCTCCTAGTACCAGCCTAGACGCAAGGAAGCAAGCCTCCTTTCTGTACAAATGGGTCAGCGACTGAATGTGATAGCGAGTTGGCAAAACTAACAAGACTACCTCTAAAGTCTAACGAAAGAGGATCTTTTCCTACTATCGACTTATAAGTTGGGTGAAGACAGACTTTGCAAGAATTAAAGTGTTAGATTATAGAGAATAGTCACCAAACGCAGACGTACTTGATTTTTATAGATGAAATTTCTGTTCAAAAGAGCATTTTTCGACTCTGGGTGTTTTTTGGGTGGATCTCAGCTCCCGTGAAATATCGCGGATCAATTGATACATCGCGAGCACGATTTCCAAAGTACATACTACATAGATATACTAGATAGTACAATGTGGTGAACAACGGAGTGAAATGGAGTCCAAGACGATCAATAGTTCGACTACTTGGAATAAGGAATAGTTTTCCTTAAGGTGCATAGTGGGGGCACTCGTTTGCAATGTGCTCTTTGAGTTCGTAGATTGTTCATTGATTTTTCAGTTTGTTCTATAATCGAAATCCAGCTTAACTACAGAATTTAGCTTTTTAAACTAAACAGAAATAACCGAACTGTTGTTGACAGCATGATCAGAAAACGTCGTCGACAACCTTGCGCGCAAGAAATGGTGAATAAGGGCTTAGCAGAAGGAAACGAGGAGCTTGGGAAGCCTTCAAGAGCATCGGAAATTTAAAGAAGAAGATAAAGAACACCCGACTCCGTGCCTACCTTTTCGACTCAACAGTGCTTCTTGCCATAAGGTATGCGTCAGAAACCTGGTCGTTGCGCAAGCAGGATGAAAGGTCACTCAGCGTTATCGAACGCGCAGTCGAAAGGACGGTGCTAGGAGTATCCCGTTTCACACAAGAAAGGGTGGTTGGGACCCAAAGCTCCGATCTGCGTCAACGATCAAAAATCAAAGATTTCGTTCTGTACTAGAAACAGTCGAAGATAAGATGGGCAAGACACGTAATTCGTATGAATGACAACCGATGGACAAGAGCCGTTAGTGACTGGAACCCTCGAGATGTTAAACGCACTGCAGGAAGACCAGAAACTCGATGGTCAGAGTTGTTCGCGAAAAGCGTAAAATAAAGATATGATGCTCGACGAGTCCTTATAGTGAGCAGACGGTTATTTCTCCTCTCCGCGAGAACAAGAATCTTGCATGAAGGAGGCGATGGTCTGATCGCGTGTAGTATTTTGGAACAACGACGACATCGGTTATGCAAAACCCTCCATGTACTATAACGTGGCCTATTTCGTATCGTTATTTACCGTTGGGAGTCTCCCATGTCCAGCATTGAGGGTGGGGCTTCTGGAATTGTGAGTTACCATTCACAGTATTGGGTGTCATGGTAAACCCAGACAGACGCTCACCTTGCTTGTTCCATTATATTTTGTGGATCCCTAAGTGACGTTTCTCATACGTTCTTCTTGGTCCAATCTTGACATTCAAATCTCCAGTGATGACCTTGAAAATTGCTTGATCTTTTCTGCAAAACTTCTCCATGTCCATATGGAAGGTGTCGACTTCTTCTTCGTTAAAGTTTTTTGTCGGCGTGTAAACAACGAATATTGTCAAAACCGGGTATTGATTATCATTTTTTTAATCGTAAACGTCCAATTCGGGTTGTAAGTTGTTCGAATGAATACATTTTCATTAACAAGCTCGTATTGACGAGAAAGCCGGCGCCACCGACTCGTGGGCTGTCGTATGTTCCGAGGAACATCTCTTCTCCTGTGTCATAGACGGCGATGAATCGGTAACGTCGTCTCATCATCGGCGAGGTCAATGACGTTGTACCTTATCCCTCTTGCTTGCATGGGCAAGTCTTTTATCGAGAAATCGTATGAAAGTGTACGTGCATTGTAGACAGTGGTCACCGTTGCTCTTTGTAATTCGGGCAGTTCCACTGGCCTTTAGGTTTCAGCAGTCTTTCCGTACTCGTCATACTAAGCGCTGCAAAAGTGGGGGCTCTTTCGGGGTCAGGAAAATGAGGTCTTGAACGTGGAGGCTGGGTAAACTAACAGGTAGCTTGTCAGGCTCTCCGAGAGTGGACATTGAGCGTATTTGTTGGAGGCGACTCCTAACCGTTTTCCATATACTTCCCTGTTAGCTTATTGTAGGTTTTGCCTGAATTGACTCGTGGAATGCAAACTGCATAAGCAATAACGTTGCCACACACTCATGTATGAATACGCCTAGCCAATACAGAATGTATGTGCCAAATCGGCGCAGCAGAAATAGTGAGTCCATCACCTGGATCCACGTGCGGTCTCAGAGAAACAAACGTCGCTTTCGGTCTGTGATTTAGCCCCTATCCGCCACCTGGGGACACGTCACGTAGGCTCGCGACTAACCGGTTCGACATCCCTTCTATGAGGGAGATCCGTGGTGATATGGGCATCAAACGTTTATCACTAATAGCGGTTTAAAATCAGCTTTCCAACTCTGTAAACTCATGTGTCTCCAAACTTCTTCTACGACACTTGACTGCACGAAATTCGCCTGGTCTTGGATTTCACACGTGAACAAACACGGAATCGTTGAACGAACTCTCGCATCAGTGTTTTTCTCCCTATTTTCAGTTGGCTCATTCTATTGTGTGCTTTCCACATGTTAGCATGAATTGTTAGCACTTGATAACAAAGCCCACAGCAACCATCGAATTACACGAAACTACGAAAAAATCAAAGCCATGAAGTGGATGGAACTCAGTGTATTTGAATGAAGTGACGAAATAATTTACCGCTTTTCCTCATGAGCAAACACGGCATTGTTAGTACAGCGCTTATTAATACATGATGGCCGAAGTTTTGGTGACTGCGCTTTCGTCAGAGCCTAGAAACCTCAAGTCGACACGCAGCCATGTATGATATGCAAAAACAAAACGATGTGTGTTTAGAAGAAGCTGTATATTATGAGAGTAAAAAATTTACGTATGACGTTTCCTCTGCTAAGGCTGCCAAAATATTTGGCTGCTCAGACTGCACGCTACTTTGACATTCCTAGACTCTGATTTAGACGAAACCATCCAAATGTCGACTATTGTGTCTTAATAGATGCCGCAATAACAGTCTTCTGTTTATCACAATGTTTTACCTCTCATTTTCTGTCTACTACATTTTCCACGACAGGGCACTAAGCGAAATACAACCACAACGTTGCAGAGATATGTGCAAAACTCTGGTCCGCAGATGTCTATGGTGGGAAACGGACGCGCTATTGTCGTTTCCGGGTAGTAACGAGTTCGCCACCATACCATGCGGTCCTTCGTTTCACCTGTCTCTCGTCTAGTTTTATCGAGCAGCGCCATCAGCAATCTTCTGTTTGCTCATTGAAGCAAAACGGTAAATTATTGATGAACGCCGGGGTTAAAAGAAAGTCGGTTTTAAGATTTGCTACATAGCGAAATGATGTTACAACATTTCAATCTCACCTAGGGAAGTCTCTTGTGGTCTTCGATATTGATATACCCTAGTCCTAATGCTGAGAAGATGCCAAAAATGGTGTTGGCAACAATCACAGTCATTGTTTTCTACGTTTATTGACGATTTTTATAATGTTTTTTTGCACACCCAATAGATCATCCAGCGGCAAGAGCACAATGAAATAAAATTATGGTTGAGGTTTTCTGGAACATCAACTACAACTGCAGCGGTTGCACAATTAAAGGAGTGTTTACTTCTCATTGAGTGGCGTTTCTCCGAAAATCACTTCTGTGGTTCCCTCCAAGAATGCTGGACCTATATGATGAACATAGTTGTCAAAAGGTTACTAAAAACCCTTACCTCAGAAATCATGCGAAAACATCGCCATCGATGATTTTAGGCAGTTTGACCCTCCTTTGTTCGATAATTCATTAACTTCTCACCGTGTTTAGGAAGAAATACAAGGGATGCCCACTAGTGTAGATCGAAGTTTGTCTCCAGGGAAGAGACGAGGAGTTTTTATTGTTTTCTCATTGTCATTCGTCTGCAGTAGAATAATGTGCTACCTACAGTTTTTCTTCTAAAACTTTTAAAATCCACTGAAGCTCTATATTTAATAAAAAAAATTATGGCACTGCATTAGTAGTGACTATTAGCTGAACTTTCGTCTCCTCATTCCAATTCCAGTGAATTATATATCACCTGTATCACCTGTAGTCCCGTTGATCGTCGAGTGACTCGAGCGGGCGCCAGTAAATCCTCCATTTTTCCCTATCGCGGGCAAGAGTAGCCCAATGGGTTCTCCTCGCTTTAGGGACTCGTCGAGCATCATATCTTTCTTCTAGGCTTTTCGTGAAGAACTCTGACCATCGGGTCGGTGGTCTTCCTGCAGTACGTTTGACATCCCGAGGAATCCAGTCACTAACAGCCCTTGTCCATCGGTTATCATTCATACGCATTACGTGTCCGGCCCACCTTATCTTCGACTGTTTGGCGTATAGAACGGCATCTTTGATTTTCGATCGTTGACGCCGGACGGAGCTTCGGATCACATCCCTTACTTGTGCGAAACGGGATACTCTTAGCATCGTCCTTTCGACTGAGCGTTCGATAACGCTGAGTGATCTTTCATCCTGCTTACGTAGCGACCAAGTTTATGGGCATCAAACGTTTATCACTAATAGCGGTTTAAAATCAGCTTTCCAACTCTGTAAACTCATGTGTCTCCAAACTTCTTCTACGACACTTGACTGCACGAAATTCGCCTGGTCTTGGATTTCACACGTGAACAAACACGGAATCGTTGAACGAACTCTCGCATCAGTGTTTTTCTCCCTATTTTCAGTTGGCTCATTCTATTGTGTGCTTTCCACATGTTAGCATGAATTGTTAGCACTTGATAACAAAGCCCACAGCAACCATCGAATTACACGAAACTACGAAAAAATCAAAGCCATGAAGTGGATGGAACTCAGTGTATTTGAATGAAGTGACGAAATAATTTACCGCTTTTCCTCATGAGCAAACACGGCATTGTTAGTACAGCGCTTATTAATACATGATGGCCGAAGTTTTGGTGACTGCGCTTTCGTCAGAGCCTAGAAACCTCAAGTCGACACGCAGCCATGTATGATATGCAAAAACAAAACGATGTGTGTTTAGAAGAAGCTGTATATTATGAGAGTAAAAAATTTACGTATGACGTTTCCTCTGCTAAGGCTGCCAAAATATTTGGCTGCTCAGACTGCACGCTACTTTGACATTCCTAGACTCTGATTTAGACGAAACCATCCAAATGTCGACTATTGTGTCTTAATAGATGCCGCAATAACAGTCTTCTGTTTATCACAATGTTTTACCTCTCATTTTCTGTCTACTACATTTTCCACGACAAGGCACTAAGCGAAATACAACCACAACGTTGCAGAGATATGTGCAAAACTCTGGTCCGCAGATGTCTATGGTGGGAAACGGACGCGCTATTGTCGTTTCCGAGTAGTAACGAGTTCGCCACCATACCATGCGGTCCTTCGTTTCACCTGTCTCTCGTCTAGTTTTATCGAGCAGCGCCATCAGCAATCTTCTGTTTGCTCATTGAAGCAAAACGGTAAATTATTGATGAACGCCGGGGTTAAAAGAAAGTCGGTTTTAAGATTTGCTACATAGCGAAATGATGTTACAACATTTCAATCTCACCTAGGGAAGTCTCTTGTGGTCTTCGATATTGATATACCCTAGTCCTAATGCTGAGAAGATGCCAAAAATGGTGTTGGCAACAATCACAGTCATTGTTTTCTACGTTTATTGACGATTTTTATAATGTTTTTTTGCACACCCAATAGATCATCCAGCGGCAAGAGCACAATGAAATAAAATTATGGTTGAGGTTTTCTGGAACATCAACTACAACTGCAGCGGTTGCACAATTAAAGGAGTGTTTACTTCTCATTGAGTGGCGTTTCTCCGAAAATCACTTCTGTGGTTCCCTCCAAGAATGCTGGACCTATATGATGAACATAGTTGTCAAAAGGTTACTAAAAACCCTTACCTCAGAAATCATGCGAAAACATCGCCATCGATGATTTTAGGCGCTCTCGGCGTTGGCCAATCCCTCAAGGATGCGCCATGCATTCGACTTCATTAAGCACCGCTTGGAGATGATTGAAAGCATATCTGGCCTTTACGATGACTTGCTCTGGCCTACCGATGTATCGAGCCAGTGCTGTTATCCTTCCAGACAAGTCTGGTATCAATTTGATGATCCCGGAAGCATGGAAGGCTTGGTGAGCTATAGGCGCAGGGATCGATTCCACATGCGTGTTGCAGAGCGTCTCCGACCATTGAGTCACCTGCGTCCCTATATATACTTATCATACGATCCTTCAAATGGTTACCATGGTGTGCTTACCTTAATTAATATTGGCAACATTATGTAGTTTATCTGAGACAATAAGAAAACATGCACATACCTTTATCCATTGCTACAAATGAAAAAGAAACTTAAGAAAAAAGGTCGGAGAACAGAACAGTACTGCTAGACAGTTGTGGTACTAAAACAGGTCCAAAGGAATATTGTGAGCATTAACAGTTTAAATTAACTGTGTCATAAATAACTGATTAATTCAGCTCATCAACTTTCCGCTAAACTTCCGAAAACTCATGCCACCGAAATGCAAGACGTGAAAGTGAGTGAGGCCACAATCGTTAGTAAAACAATTGAAAAGTGAACGAAATCATCTAAGCGACAATGGATCTTAGTGAAACGCGTCCATTACGGCAATATTGTGCTGTGGTTGAACCAGCTCCATCAAATAAAATTTATTGTTTTATTATTAACCTTGCTCGTTAATTGTTGACGGTGGTGGAACATCTTCATTTTTGATAGATAACGGCGATTTCAACAAAAAAGGAAGGAGAGGCGAAAGTTGCCTGCACATCCTTTACAACCTGATTTTTTGTCGTACTTGATACTTGATACTCAGACGGCTCATCCTCACTAGTTGTGGACATAACATATTCACCATTTTTTGGAGATTTGCGGGTAAAGGCATTGTGGCTCCCTGAAGTTGCGCTCCCTGGATCAATCCCGCTGACGGGTGATTACTGATGGCAGAGTTCGATAGAACTAGCTGAGAGGCAGGCGAAACGACGGACCCACATGGTGTAGTGGTGAACGCGTTACTCCCCAGAAAGGATAATGGCGCGTTCGCTCCCTATCGCGGACACCTGCGGTCCGGAGTTTTGCAAATATCTCAGCACCGTTGTAATTACGGTAAGGGATAAATTGTTCCGTGAGACGATCTGTGAAATGACAAACGACAACGATAATAGGCAACATTAAAATTGTAACGACGAAAGAGAATACGGCAAATATTAACCACTTTTGCATTGATGCATTTTTTTTAAAGTGGTACGTGGATATTCGAAACATTATCAATGGGCTTTTCAAACCAAACAAAATTAAACTTTTCCTATTGTCGTTTTGTTATTTTATAACAGTACATCACTACGGTGTGGCCAATCTCTGCCTAATATAAGGGAATGAATCCTGTAGAGTACCATTGTTAAATCGCTCCCATCTCCACCGTTGTCACAATGCGATTGCTTTTACTTCTTTTGGCGGTTAGTTCTTCTCTAGTCATCAACTCAAATCAATTGACCTGATGAGATTTATACAAGAGTAAAATTTGCTAAGCGCCCATATTCAGTGTTAAACCTCATCATGTTAGTTCGGTCGTTGACCACCTTCAACCTTGTGAAAAATGAGTAATTACATGTCATCATAATTAGTGCAGCGGTAAAATACAACGGCACATTTTTTTTCATGAAAAATAAGCGGGTCTCATTGTGTGCCTTTTTCTAATATTCCAATCATTACAGGTTTCTCTCTCTGTCGAGGCAATATGGACCAACCAATTTGGCTGGCTCTGGAACTTTTCGAGGAGACATGAAATACATAATAATAACGAGAAGAATGATACTGAACCAGGCTATGAGCTTTTATGGAGTGACGACGATTGTTGGTACGCAAATGAATCCTACGACAATGAGGTACGTCGTGAATGCGCAGCACTTGATATTTGGTACTTGAATAGCCCGTCCTCATTAGTTGTGCGGACCCCAGCATAATCTCCATTTTTCGGAAAATCGTTGGTTAACCCATTGTGGTTTCCTGGAATTCCGAGGTCAGCCTGGCCAAAGTCTACCCCAGGTCCAAACCACTACAAGCAGTCGCAGCCCATATTGAACAGAGTGAGATTTGCCACCATGCGACTTTGTACCAGTGCGGTGGTGAATTCTGGCATTAGCTTATTGTTAGCTGGAATTCTTGTTGGAAATGCCAGACTCCTCAGCTTGAGAGACCTTGCCAGAGGATGAATCTCCCCGCTCTACTTAGCAGCGCGACACCCAGTAACCCATCTAAGTCACGAAGAGGCGGTAAGCCGTTGGAAAGGAATGCGCAGTAATTTTCAAAAATTAGTTCTTCGAGTTGGTCGTTTTCTATTCTCATATGAAATGTGGGAATTTGTGTGATTTCCAGTCTCATTGAACACGAACTTCTCATAGGCTGCGTCAAGAATCCTTGTTCCACTGGAGCAAGAAGACTTCCCAAAGGTGTACAACCTCCTTGCTATCTCCGATATGGACGAGGACTCGAAAAGCGTCACCAGTTGGACGTGGCGTGCGGTCATAAGGAGAGGGAACTTGACAATTGACCACGACCAGACAAACGTCACAGTGACCTGGATCAACGATTCGGACAAGAATCTGACCACGTGAGCGACTATTTATTCGCTAGAGAAAATTCTTTCGTAATTCAGAGCAAGAAGACGCAATAAAATTTTGCTATGAACTTTCCTGTGAGAGGCATCTCTCACCTAATAATTGAATTATAATCCCCGTTTTCCACTGATTCGAATACAGTTTCGAATCTACTTTTGCTGATGCTTTTTCATTTCATAACACATTGAATATTAAAAGTTCTTCTCTAGACCTTTCAATTATAAAGGACGTGCAATGGAACTGTCCGATTTGTCGAAATTCAATGGCCGACTTCTTTCACCCGACGACAAAACGGGATTGCTTTACGAAATCAAAAACAATAAGGTGAATTCTCTCTTATTGAACAGTTACTTCTCAACCAAACTATTTATACTAAACTAGGCAGAAAAATTTCATGGGAAGGCCAAAATTTGACTCGGCTCACTTAATGAGTTTAAGAAACATGAGGAACCTCGAATAGGTTAACTATAACCTGTTGGCACACGTTTTTCGTTGTAAGTTTTTCTAGAGTACTCAAACAGTTCTGGCATCGAGAAATGCTCCATTATTCGTTCACTAAGTCTAACACTGTGGCAGCCAATAAATTACTGAAATGTGAAGGGGGCACCTGGTACCACTGGTAATAGTTATTATAGGCGATACCGTGGTTGTTCCTCAATTCTGGACCTGGTAATAGCACAAAAGGCATGAAAGCTGAATGGACAACATTATATGGAGGCCATCTTATTGTTGGAGGTCATGGGACGGTTCGTAGTTTCAGAATAGCAAAGTTGTTTTTTTTTCCTTATACAGTTTGTTCAGGAGATTTAATTGATACTGCTTACAACATTTTTGACAGAACTCGACTGTTTAAGGCAGCTACAAGTTAATCTGAAGCTATTATAGGAGTACAGGAATAAAAATGGAGCTGTTGTCAGCGAAGACTCAATGTGGATAAAGGTTATTTCTGGTAGCGGGGAGGTAAGGTCACAAACACGATCAGGCTATTGCCTAGCGCGTTATTCAGTTTCTAAAAAAGGTATACGAGTGGAAAGAAGGCTCTTCAAAGGAAAAATTTGATAGGTGTCCTACGCCTAGTGTTAACACATTGTTGTTTAGGTTAAAAGTTGTAACTGGAAGTATATCTATAAAAGACTACTTAAAGCCGTCAACCTCACCGGCTGTGGTGCTTACTTAACCCACGAAGCAGCACAATGGTCGTCAATTCACCAAAAGTGGTTTTTTCTTCCAAGAAAAGAATCGAATGAAACTTAC